>JASANA010012332.1:12500-17974 GCA_030248095.1 Ptycholaimellus sp. GST1_10 | reverse complement strand
GATGTAACGTCTTCGACTCAGTTCATATTGCTGTTGAGGTTGATGGTCTTGTAGGTGAAAGTGCTGAAGCAGCATGGCCATTCGTAATGGACTGGTTGGTTGGTGGACCAAAGGTACTTGTCCATTTGTTTCAGATCCATGCCTCGGTAACGGTGGCCTTCCATGCTCAACAACATTCGTCCTCTGGCACATTCCTCCATTCGATGGGATTGGTGATTCCGGCGTTCAGGAACCATGTGACGACGTCATTGCGGGTGGTCGTGGTAGTGATCTCCAGGATGCACTGAGCTGCGGGAACGCTGGGACCCACTGGGATGGGAAGCCAGAGGTCCACGGAGTGGTAGGAGCGAAGGGGCTGCTTCCTGTAGATGGAGCAGTTGTGCATGCATTCTGGAAGTATGAAGGGGCATCATCCACCACTG
Source organism: Ptycholaimellus sp. GST1_10 (assembly GCA_030248095.1). Classification (NCBI taxonomy): domain Eukaryota; kingdom Metazoa; phylum Nematoda; class Chromadorea; order Chromadorida; family Chromadoridae; genus Ptycholaimellus; species Ptycholaimellus sp. GST1_10. Next base: position 17,552 of record JASANA010012332.1, on the reverse strand, counting down.
TGCCGATGGCAAATCTGGAACTTGACGTTCTTAGGTGGAGGTTCCGCGATGTCCTTTCGGTGTCTGTTCCCTTGCATTAGTCTCTCCCGAATTTCCTTTGCAGACAGCGTGGGTCTGGGATCATAGAACGGGCGGTGGTTTGGTCCTGCTCCGGGACGCTCTCTGCCTCATCTCCATGATAGGCGAGAGGCAGGACCAGGCTCCTGGCGTATTGGTACGGCGCTTGATCGTTGACCATGGCAATGTTCCTGTGGTTCTCATCCGTGCAGCGCTCTCCCAGGAGGAGAGTGAGCGCTGGGAAGAGGGTCCTGGGCCCACTTGGGCATCTATTCATGCACCTGGGGATCGAGTCCCGACAGCTCCTCTAGTTGTTGTTGAGTTTGTTCTTCCGTTTCCGCCGCTTCCTCCTCATCCATCTGATAGAGGGCCCGGAGGAGATTCTTCCTGGCTCCCTCCACTGGGAATCCTCGGAGGTCTTTGGGAGATTCCTTATGCATGTGTAGGGCGATGAGCTGTGATGGGTTGTGAGAAGGGTTAGTGGGGCAGGTGGAAACAAACTCATCTGAAGGTTTGTCCGCGAGGAATGCTTCCTTCAAGTGGCTGACGTGTAGTTTCTTCTTGCGTGTGGAGCATTGTAGCAGGGAGACCAGGTCCAGCAGGTTTCTTCCTCGTTCCGGCCTTGGCTGGGCTGGAGGCTCTCTTCTTGAGGATGCTCTTAGTTGGTTCCACCCACTGGCTACCCATCGCTTTGGTTGCTCATGTAGCTTCCTCTTCCTCCTCTGTTTCCTCTTCCCATGTCTCTGGCTCCGTCTCCATCCACCCACTGTCCACGTATTCATACTTTCCAGCCCAGGAGGATCGTCGTATGGCAGTCTGGCTTCCTCCTCTTCTGGGTCGTAGTCGGATTGTTCCTTCTGATGGGGCTTCTCTCCTTGGATGGAGCTGTAGGCTGTGTCCGCCGCAGGAAGAATGTGTGAGCCGCTTGTATCTGCCATGTCGGAAGGATGTGTAGGCGTGTTCCCCATGTCGTCGGGAACGGAGTCGGGGAGCGGGGAGGGAAGGTCGTCAGCGTATTGTGTCACATCCTCGTCAGGTACTATTCATCCTTCGCGGGGGGGCAGCGGCCGAGTCACGTTGGAGTTTAGGAAGAGGCTCATGGAGGAGGGGAATGAGGCTTCGAATGTGGCGTTTGAAGATGTGGTGAACAGTCCCTCCCCCTTTTACTCGGACGTTGACCTGTACCCTCGACATGAGTGGCCTTTCTGTTTGTCGTGCTTGGAGTAGACATGAATCATGCTGAGGATGCGTCCTATGTAGTAGCTGTTGCGTGGTATGTTATCCTTGTAGAGCAAAACGAGCTCCCCCTCGACTGGTGCTCGGTAGCTCTCATGCTTGCAAAGTTTGAAGTAGTGGCTTCATTCGACCAACAGGGTATTTTTCAGCTCCAGATGAATGCCTTCCAGATGGTGTTCATGAGCTCCTCATGTTTCGTGAGTGTGGTGGTGAGAGAGCTGAGATTGAAGTCCGTATTTTCCAGGTAGTCTTCGGGCATTGGTTGTGATAGGAGGTCCAGGTTCGGGTAAAGAAAGTGGGCTGGAGTGACCATCGTGAGGCCCACTGAGCGTTCCGCCATGCCTGCTGAGGCTCGGTGTCCGGGGGAATGGTGTTGAGTGAGGTGCCGTTGGTGACGAAGAAGTGGATTGGCTTCTACTTCTAGCTGACTGAAGTTGGCCTCATTGTTTTCAGCAAGCGAGAGCGTAGCCCAGATAAAGGATGGCGCATTGTCACAGTAGACTTCTTTGGGGAAGCCTACTTGATGAGTAATGCGCTGGAGGGCAAGAAGGATGTGCTTTCCGTCCAAGCGAACACATGGTGAACATGATGCTCCGTGTCACTTGGCAGATGCTGAGCTAGACCCAGCATTTCTCCATATGTGTGCGTTCCTTCTTGGGCACCTTTGCCTTGGGGTCATTTGGAGATTCTGGATCTCGAATGGTGCAAAGGATGTAAAAGGGCCTTTTGACGTCCATGGTGACGAATTTCATGACAGTGTGTTTTTCGAAGTGGACTGAGGGGTAGGAACGGAAGTGTGGAACAGTGATGGGCATCACTTCATGCAGTCGGCACTCCAAGCACATATTCAGGGCCATGGTCACTTTCTGTGGGCCTTGAGGTGACCTATAAGCTCATGGTAGTTATGAATAAGAAGTGCTGTGAATGGGTGTCAGTCCGGCAGTAGCAATGGATGGTGGGCGTCGAAGGGGAGTGAAGCATTGTTGTTACATATGCATCTCCCAGAGTTCCTCAGCTGCCTCTTGCTCCTTGGCCGTGATCCAGTCTGTGCGATGTGGTACTTGCTTGAGGAAATGTCGTCGGGCTCTCATGGCTTGCACGGTGGAGTTGATGAGGTAGTTGAGGGATCAATGGAGGAAATGCTCTGCCTTGAATCCAAAGGGTCCTTCCATGGCTGGCTATTGCGCCATCTTCTTCACGGATCGAAGCAGACGTTGGTAACTGGGACCCATCTCTCAGATCTCGGACTCCTCTTCTTCGGTTATTCTGTCCAGATCCTCCTTCTTCTGTTCCAGGTAGGTGTGAAGTTCCATTTTGTCCGGTGTTCCTTGTGCCCAGTTGGGTCCATAGAACCAAAGACAGAAATTCCTGGGCTTCCCCAAAGTCCTCTATGGAGAGACCTCTGGAAGACATGTGCACTGGGTTCTGGTCCGTGGGCACGTGGTTCATTCATCTAATTGTGTTCAGTGAACTTAAGAGGCGTTTTGTGAGAAGCACAAATGGCCCGAGGCCGAGCCATGGTTTTTGGCCTTTTTTATGATGGGATTTAAAGGTACAAAAATGAGAAGTAGAATTCATAAAAAACATCCTATTGATTTTTAGATTTTTTTATCTAAAATTATCATAAATTTGCTCCCAAATTGCTCCCAAATTTTGATTTCAATGACCTAAATCGATGCTCTCACCTCAATACCTCCAAACATATCATTGTAATGTCCAATTTCGAAATAATTTTAAATCTGATTTCTTTGAGATTTCTATCATTCTAGACCCATTTGAACGAAATATATGAAAGTCTTATACTTGCTCCCACCATTCAAATTGACCATTACAATGAACTATTTTCTTGTATTTGAGGTCACAGCATCCATTTTGGCCCTTGGGCGGACTCCTAGAACCCCCCCCCAAGACTACCACCCCCCCAAACTTACACCCCCATGAATTACACCCCTCCCCCAGAATTGTACCCCCCCCAAGGCATATATATTGAAAAAATTTTATTGCCTCCTCCTCCTTGGTCACTATCACTGATAGCCGGTGGCTAAAGGTGAGGGGGGGGTGCGGAAGAAGGTCGGTTAGACTAAATGAGGTCCTCTTCTGGCCATCAATGATGCGAGTCAGACTTCCAAGAGGGGTAAATGGGGAGCAGGTGCTGAGAAGCTGGGCTGAGAGCGAATGACTGGGAAAGAGCAGAGCTGCCTGGGTTTGCTCCCTCCAATGTGTGAGGGGGGCAACGGGGGAGGTGCAGTGTTGGTCACTGATCCGGCTGTCGTTGCAGTAGGCCTGCTGGCGTTGCACGTAGGGGGGAGGAGATTGATAGATAAGAGAGGTGAGGGGGGGCAAGGGAGAAAAGAGCGGGCGCGGGGGCAAGGGGATCTATTCCGGCTCTAATCATGAAGCCAGACGGGGGTGGGTAAGAGAGGGGAGAGGGAGAGAGAGGGGGCCAGGTGGCCTTGTTCCGCGCAGGCTGCTCTCCATCCTCTGGTCTCATTTGTCTCTTCGTCCAGGGAGGCCACCTGACAGGAAGGACTGGGCGGCATGGTGTAGAGTGTCAAGCGGGGCATAGAAGAAGAGTGTAAAGGAAAACAGGTAGTGTGATCCGGTTGATGCTGATGAGGGGGACTCCATCATGGCATAGAGGAGGCATAGGCGTGGAGGCATAGGTGGCTCGTTGAGTGATGAGCAGCATGTGCAGTGTAGAGAGTGTGCGTGCCTCCAGGGGAGGCGTTAAAGTCATTAATCTCTGGGTGCAAAAACTGGAGCACAGGGCCGACTTGTGCCTCGAGTGTTACAATGCGGGTGTGTGTGTGTGGGCTGCAAGGGGGACTCCTTTCTCCTCGCACCTGCTAGTGAATTCCAGCTTCGCACAAACTGGGCAGTCGAAGCGACGAATATGCAGGCTTGTCAGTGGGAGGGATTCGCTCACCCCCCACTCCTTCTCCTGTTGTTGTCGCAATGCAGAAGAGGCAGGGCAAATCCTCGTCCAGGTGGGGCAGAGGGGGGCCTCAAACGTGGATACATGCTCTCCCGATAGGTATAAAGGTGTGTGTCCCAGGCTCCGCTCCTGTTAGAGGCAGCCCCATTAGTGGCCGCTTTGGTCCACTCCAAAGGCGTAGCCGTGGCTGACTTTCCACGAGGCTAACAATCCCCTCCTCGCATCCCTCCCAGCTCTTAAATGCAGGCGGACGCATTTCTAGAGCCTGGGGGGTCCTTAGCATTGGCTCTTTACACCCTTGAGGTTGACAAAGGGGGCCAAACAATGCTAGCAGGGCCTGCTTCACTATCGCCTCCCTATGTGCACATCATGTGTCAGCATGGAGGGAGATTAAAGGGAAGGCCAAGTTGTGTAGCTGGGTGATGTCGTGGTCCACTGTCCGGACTGTGGAAAGGCTGGCTAAATCCTTCTTCTCTCAAATGAGGAGAAATATGCTTAGTTGGCCGTTGGCAGAGTATCACAGCGAAGTCGTGCGTGTCCATGGGCAGAGGAGGGTGTTGAAGGATGAGAGCTGTAGAAGCGAGCATCCAACGAACCCTGATCACTGCTATCCATAAGTTGTGGGGAATTCCCACGCTAGCAACTATTCCGTGCGACTTCATACGGTTTTATTAAGGCAATAGAAAGTTGGAGAAGTGAGTGTAGGATGTCGCAAATAACTGAGGGGCGGGGGTGGGGGCGAGGAACAGGTCTAGGCGTGGCTGGCCTCACCACCCATTCCCCGCCTTCATCATCCCTCGTCATTTGCATGGATACTCTTCATT
>JASANA010012332.1:0-7500 GCA_030248095.1 Ptycholaimellus sp. GST1_10 | reverse complement strand
ATGCCTTAAGATTGTGACATGAAAGGCTACGCTCAGGGGCCTCCGCACCCATGCCCTACGGCCTCCGGATCTCTGACTGCCCCGCCCTCCACGGCAGGCGGCCTGTGGCCGCGCAAAAATGGACTCATGTTTCAGCTAAAGTTCCATCAAGTAATTAATTGGGTATTTTAAAAATCTAACACCTCATTAACAATAATCAACATATCAGGGGACACTTTTTATTGAAATTTTAATCGACTGTTATTAATTTTTTAAATGCTCAGAAACCTATAAGTTTTATCTCATATTTTACAATGCTATTGGTGAGAGATATTTAGACTGCAACAATGACAAGTCAATACATTACATCAGCTGGATCTGGAGGACAACAATGTGGAGCTACATCAGTTTACCTAAGTCCCGCAGGAACAAAACCAGCAACAAGCAGTGGTATAACAGCTCCTACATGTGGAATCACCAGTGGTGGAGGCACATCAGTATACATGAGAAACTCGAATTCTCTCCTGCAGCTTTTACAAGTGGATCTACATCTGTCTACATGCCGGGTCCTGGAGCTTCACCAGTTGCTGGAATGGCGCCACCTGTATCTACAAGAACAACTGTTGGACTTTCTTCAGCTGCACCTTCATCTACACGCACAGCAGTTGGGTTGGAAATGGGAAACGTATCATCTACTCGTACAGCTGTTGGTATGGGTGCTGGTAATCTTGGAGGCTCTTCAACACGCACAGCTATTGGCATGGATGCTGGAAATCTCGGAGGTTCATCTACACGTACAGCTATTGGCATGGAAGCTGGAAATATGGGTGGTGCTTCTACACGTACAGCTGTTGGAATGGGTGATGGCAATCTAGGTGGTGCTTCTACTCGAACTGCAGTTGGAATGGAAAACGCAGGTCCAAATGGCGTGTCAACCAGAACAGCAATCGGAATGAGCAACCCCAACACAGACATAGCAGGCAGCCCATCTCCAACTCAGCAAGAAGGAAATGTTTGTGGCCCTGGAGCAACTTCGGTATACCTAAATACACCTGGAGTAGGCGCTGGTGGAATGCAACAATCTTTTTTACACGTGAATGTCCAAGGAGCAGCTACTGGTGCCTAGAGTTAGTCAACCAACATTAGGGTAGTGGTGGCAGTGGCAAAGGAAACACTTCTATCTACATGGCTTCATCTGGCAATCCATCAAGCAATGTAACTTCTGTATACATTGTAACACGTCTCCCCATTTCATGTCACTATATTTCCCTAACTTTCAACTGTTTTTACTTTTTTTCTTATGAGTTGATACAATTTCTCCAATTATAATATTATTTTAAATTTGTTAAACAATAAAATACAAACTATACGGGTACATCAATATATAAATTTTGAAAGGTCAATATATCTGAAGTAAAATTTGTTATGACACCATTCGTTCTATTATTCAAGTTATGAAAAGCAAGGTTTGACCACAAAAAAAGCCAGAAGGGTTGCATGCATGTGTTTATAAGGTATTTGGTACTGAAACCCAGTTTGTAGCGCTAGAAGCTGAAGAGCTGAGATGTTAAAAGTACCAGTGCGATTAATTGTTGATATTGCTAGCTGTTTTTGCTTGTACCTTATGAAGTATAAAGGAGCATTCCACTGTGGATGTAATTTTCTTAAACTCTTGTTGTATAAGATTGTATACCTTTGCTGATTTCTTTTGGCGTTTGCAAGCCATGGGTGTTAACACTAAAAGCAGTGCGTTCAAACAACATCATCAGATTCATAGTTTTGTTTCTCCATCAATTCGCTTTTCCTCCCAAAATGAGAAAGCTGCTCTTTTTTCGTTATTTTCTATTTGTCATCCATGAAAACCATTATTTGTCCAAAATTTTTTTCATGTGATAAATGAAGAGTATCCATGCAAATGACGAGGGATGATGAAGGCGGGGAATGGGTGGTGGCGAGCCACGCCTAGACCGGTTCCTCACCCCCACCCCCGCCCCTCGTTGCTTGCGACATCCTACACTCACTTCTCCAACTTTCTATTGCCTTAATAAAACCGTATGAAGTCGCACGGAATAGTTGCTAGCGTGGGAATTCCCCACAGCTTATGGGTAGCAGTGATCAGGGTTCGTTGGATGCTCGCTTCTACAGCTCTCATCCTTCAACACCCTCTTCTGCCCATGGACACGCACGACTTCGCTGTGATACTCTGCCACCGGCCAACTAAGCATATTTATCCTCATTTGAGAGAAGAAGGATTTAGCCAGCCTTTCCACAGTCCGGACAGTGGACCACGACATCACCCAGCTACACAACTTGGCCTTCCCTTTAATCTCCCTCCATGCTGACACATGATGTGCACAGAGGGAGGCGATAGTGAAGCAGGCCCTGCTAGCATTGTTTGGCCCCCTTTGTCAATCTCATGGGTGTAAAGAGGGGGCCTCCAATGCTAAGGACCCCCCAGGCTCAAGAAATGCGTCCGCCTGCATTTAAGAGCTGGGAGGGATGCGAGGAGGGGAATGTTAGCCTCGTGGAAAGTCTGCAGACACCAGCCACGGCTACGCCTTTGGAGTGGACCAAAGCGGCCACTAATGGGGCTGCCTCTAACAGGAGCGGAGCCTGGGACACACACCTTTCTACCTATCAGGAGAGCCTGTATCCACGTTTGAGGCCCCCTCTGCCCCACCTGGACGAGGATTTGCCCTGCCTCTTCTGCATTGCGACAACGACAGGATAAGGAGTGGGGGGTGAGCGAATCCCTCCCACTGACAAGCCTGCATATTCGTCGCTTCGACTGCCCAGTTTGTGCGAAGCTGGAATTCACTAGCAGGTGCGAGGAGAAAGGAGTCCCCCTTGCAGCCCACACACACACACACCCGCATTGTAACACTCGAGGCACAAGTCGGCCTTGTGCTCCAGTTTTTGCACCCAGAGATTAATGACTTTAACGCCTCCCCTGGAGGCACGCACACTCTCTACACCTCACCAGCTGCTCATCACTCAACGAGCCACCTATGCCCCCACGCCTATGCCTCCTCTATGCCATGATGGAGTCCCCCTCATCAGCATCAACCGGATCACACTACCTGTTTTCCTTTACACTCTTCTTCTATGCCCCACTTGACACTCTACACCCTGCCGCCCAGTCCTTCCTGTCAGGTGGCCTCCCTGGACGAAGAGACAAATGAGACCAGAGGATGGAGAGCAGCCTGCGCGGAACAAGGCCACCTGCCCCCTTCTCTCTCCCTCTCCCCTCTCTTACCCACCCCCGTCTGGCTTCATGATTAGAACCGGAATAGATCCCCTTGCCCCCCGCGCCCGCTCTTTTCTCCCTTGCCCCCCCCCTCACTTCTCTTATCTATCAATCTCCTCCCCCTCTCTACGATGCAACGCCAGCAGGCCTACTGCAATGACAGCCGGATCAGTGACCAACACTACACCTCCCCCGTTGCCCCCCTCACACATTGGAGGGAGCAAACCCAGGCAGCTCTGCTCTTTCCCAGTCATTCGCTCTCAGCCCAGCTTCTCAGCACCTGCTACCCCCTTTACCCCTCTTGGAAGTCTGACTCGCATCATTGATGGCGGAAGAGGACCTTGGGTTTTAGTCTAACCGACCTTCTTCCGCACCCCCCTCTCACCTTTAGCCACCCTCTATAGGTGATAGTGACCACGGAGGAGGAGGCAATAAAAAATTTTTCCCTAGATATGCCTTGGGGGGGTACAATTCTTGGGGGAGGGGTGTAATTCATGGGGGTGTAAGTTTGGGGGGGTGTAAGTCTTGGGGGGGGGTTCTAGGAGTCAGCCCAATGGCCTAAATGGATGCTCTGACCTCAAATACACCAAAATATATCATTGTAATGCTCAATTTGAATGGTGGGAGAAATTTATGACTTTCATATATTTCGTTCAAATGGGTCTCAAATGATAGAAATCTCAAAGAAATCAGATTTAAAATTATTTCGAAATTGGACATTACAATGATATGTTTGGGTGTATTGAGGTCAGAGCATCGATTTAGGTCATTGAAATCAAAATTTGGGAGAAATTTGGGAGCAAATTTATGATAATTTTAGATAAAAAAATCTAAAAATTATTGGCACAGGATGTTTTTTATGAATTCTACTTCCCATATTTTGTACCTTTAAATCCCATCATAAAAAAGGGGGGCCAAAAACCATGGTTCTCGGCCCTTGGGCCATTTGTGCTCTTCTCACAAAACGCCTCTTAAGTTCACTGAACACAATTAGATGAATGAACCACGTGCCCACGGACCAGAACCCAGCGGACATGTCTTCCAGAGGTCTCTCCATAGAGGACTTCTGGAAGCCCAGGAATTTCTGTCTTTGGTTCTACGGACCCAACTGGGCACAAGGAACACCGGACAAACTGGAACTTCACACCTACCTGGAACAGAAGAAGGAGGATCTGGACAGAATAACCGAAGAAGAGGAGTCCGAGATCTGAGAGATGGGTCCCAGTTACCAACGTCTGCTTCGATCCGTGAAGAAGATGGCGCAATAGCCAGCCATGGAAGGACCCTTTGGATTCAAGGCAAAGCATTTCCTCCATTGATCCCTTAACTACCTCATCAACTCCACCGTGCAAGCCATGAGAGCCCGACGACATTTCCTCAAGCAAGTACCACATCGCACAGACTGGATCACGGCCAAGGAGCAAGAGGCAGCTGAGGAACTCTGGGTGATGCATATGTAACAACAATGCTTCACTCCCCTTCGACGCCCACCATCCATTGCTACTGCCGGACCGACACCCATTCACAGCACTTCTTATTCATAACTACCATGAGCTTATAGGTCACCTCAAGGCCCACAGAAAGTGACCGCGGCCCTGAATCTGTGCTTGGAGTGCCGACTGCATGAAGTGATGCCCATCACTGTTCCACACTTCCGTTCCTACCCCTCAGTCCACTTCGAAAAACACACTGTCATGAAATTCGTCAAAAGGCCCTTCTACATCCTTTGCACCATTCGAGATCCAGAATCTCCAAATGACCCCAAGGCAAAGGTGCCCAAGAAGGAACGCACACATATGGAGAAATGCTGGGTCTTAGTCTACACCTGCCAAGTGACACGGAGCATCATGTTCACCATGTGTTCTCGCTTGGACGGAAAGCACATCCTTCTTGCCCTCCAGCACATTACTCATCGAGTAGGCTTCCCCAAAGAAGTCTACTGCGACAATGCGCCATCCCTTATCTGGGCTACGCTCTCGCTCGCCGAAAACAATGAGGCCAACTTCAGTCAGCTAGAAGTAGAAGCCATACCCACTTCTTCGTCACCAACGGCACCTCACTCAACACCATTCCCCCGGAACACCCAGCCTCAGCAGGCATGGCGGAACGCTCAGTGGGCCTCACGATGGTCACTCCAGCCCACTTTCTTTACCCGAACCTGGACCTCCTATCACAACCAATGCCCGAAGACTACCTGAAAAATAAGGACTTCAAACTCAGCTCTATCACCACCACACTCACGAAACATGAGGAGCTCATGAACACCATCTGGAAGGCATTCATCTGGAGCTGAAAAACACCCTGTTGGTGGAATGAAGCCACTACTTCAAACTTTGCAAGCATGAGAGCTACCGAGCACCAGTCGAGGGGGAGCTCATTTTGCTCTACAAGGATAACATTCCACGCAATAGCTACTGCATAGGACGCATCATCAGCATGATTCATGTCTACTCCAAGCACGGCAAACAGAAAGGCCACTCATGGCGAGGGTACAGGTCAACGTCCGAGTAAAAGGGGGAGGGACTGTTCACCACATCTTCGAACGCCACATTCGAAGCCTCATTCCCCTCCTCCATGAGCCTCTTCCTAAACTCCAACGTGACTCGGCCGCTGCCCCCCCGCGAAGGATGAATAGTACCTGACGAGGATGTGACACAATACGCTGACGACCTTCCCTCCCCGCTCCCCGACTCCGTTCCCGACGACGTGGGGAACACGCCTACACATCCTTCCGACATGGCAGATACAAGCGGCTCACACATTCTTCCTGCGGCGGACACAGTCTACAGCTCCATCCAAGGAGAGAAGCCCCATCAGAAGGAACAATCCGACTACGACCCAGAAGAGGAGGAAGCCAGACTGCCATACGACGATCCTCCTGGGCTGGAAGATGAATACGTGGACAGTGGGTGGATGGAGACGGAGCCAGAGACATGGGAAGAGGAAACAGAGGAGGAAGAGGAAGCTACATGAGCAACCAAAGCGATGGGAAGCCAGTGGGTGGAACCAACTAAGAGCATCCTCAAGAAGAGAGCCTCCAGCCCAGCCAAGGCCGGAACGAGGAAGAAACCTGCTGGACCTGGTCTGCTACAATGCTCCACACGCAAGAAGAAACTACACGTCAGCCACTTGAAGGAAGCATTCCTCGCGGACGAACCTTCAGATGAGTTTGTCTCCACCTGCCCCACTAACCCTTCTCACAACCCATCACAGCTCATCGCCCTACACATGCATAAGGAATCTCCCAAAGACCTCCGAGGATTCCCAGTGGAGGGAGCCAGGAAGAATCTCCTCCGGGCCCTCTATCAGATGGACGAGGAGGAAGCGGCGGAAACGGAAGAACAAACGCAACAACAACTAGAGGAGCTGTCGGGACTCGATCCCCAGGTGCATGAAGAGATGCACAAGTGGGCCCAGGACCCTCTTCCCAGCGCTCACTCCCCCTCCTGGGAGAGCGCTGCACGGATGAGAACCACAGGAACATTGCCATGGTCAACGATCATGCTCGTGGTGATGAGTCTGCTAGCACTATCAAGCGCCGTACCAATACGCCAGGAGCCTGGTCCCGCCTCTCGCCTATCATGGAGATGAGGCAGAGAGCGTCCCGGAGCAGGACCAAACCACCGCGCGGTCTATGATCCCAGACCCATGCTGTCTGCAAAGGAAATTCGGGAGAGACTAATGCAAGGGAACAGACACCGAAAGGACATCGCGGAACCTCCACCTAAGAACGTCAAGTTCCAGATTTGCCATCGGCACAGTGGTGGAGGATGCCCCTTCATACTTCCAGAATGCATGCACAACTGCTCCATCTACAGGAAGCAGCCCCTTCGCTCCTACCACTCCGTGGACCTCTGGCTTCCCATCCCAGTGGGCCCCAGCGTTCCCGCAGCTCAGTGCATCCTGGAGATCACTACCACGACCACCCGCAATGACGTCGTCACATGGTTCCTGAACGCCGGAATCACCAATCCCATCGAATGGAGGAATGTGCCAGAGGACGAATGTTGTTGAGCATGGAAGGCCACCGTTACCGAGGCATGGATCTGAAACAAATGGACACGTACCTCTGGTCCACCAACCAACCGCTCCACTACGAATGGCCATGCTGTTTCCGCACTTTCACCTACAAGACAATCAACCTCAACGTCATAGAAGGGTTCGTCCATGCGGGACACCAGTCACTGACTTCGGATTTGGGTTCCCTCACAGGATGTCAGATATATCTGGAGAGCTGCGTGCAGCCCCAGTACACCATCATCTGGAATGACTCA
>JASANA010012331.1:0-68732 GCA_030248095.1 Ptycholaimellus sp. GST1_10 | reverse complement strand
CAAAAAGTCATAACTCAAGTTCTAGTAAAGCTTTTTGCATGATTCCAACGCCATTAGAAAGGGAATTTTGTGGAGAATTCAGAGGAGCTGTTGAAAGAAGGCCCAGTACAGTTGGATAAGGCTTACCCATGAGGACAGATGGCCTATTGCTGCTGGAGAAGGCTGCTGGTGTACTGTGGCAGTTGTGTTTTTGAATCTTAGCCGAAATTTGATGGGGGGGGCAGTGTAGAAGGGCAGTTGCAGGTGGAGAAGGCTGACAGCTGGTAGAGAAGGCTGATTGATAAGGACAGAACGCCAAGTACAGATGGAGAAGGCTGAATGCTGGTAGAGCAGGCTGATCGATGAGGACACAAGACCAAGTCAGACATCGGCTAGCTCCGTAAACTCCGCGCTCAGCCAGCTGGCCAGTCCTGCCACGCTGCTTTGCCAGGCTGCAATTCATCTCTCATCAATTCCTTCATTCATCTTTTCAGTGATTCTGGCTTCAGTGGAAAATAAAATATAAGTCGGAAGCTTCTCCAACCCTTGATCTGAGCTGAGTCCTGTGAGCGGAGTCGAGCCGCTCAGCTTTCAGCAGCGGCCAGGAAAGATCGCAGTTGTCTACCCAGCAGCACCATCTCAATACCCATTATTCCTCATGGGCGTGGTCGGCGGAGGGGGCGGCGTTGGCCCAGACCAGCTCCTCCCAGGAGCAGACCAGCCCACCTCCGAATCTGTCCAGGATGCCTGCAAGGGGTGTCAGGGGCTCCTGGAGGAGGATGAAGGGGGGCAATTGAGACCTGTTCTTCCAGCTCTGGCTGCGGTTGTTGCGGGCGGTGTAGACTGGGTCGACTACTCCATCTGGCGGCAGCTATATGCGGGCTAGAGCCAGGCCGCTTTCCATCAGCAGCAGTGCTTTTCCAGCACCCTTGCAGACCTCAAAGTATTCGCTGTCGAAAAGCTCTCATGCTGAGAATGAGGGTTTCTAACCTCGATTTGTTCGATGCGGTTGCTCAGCTGGTCTTTCAGGGTTGACGCATGCTCCTCATCGTTGAGGCAGTTGAGCATTTCTCGAAGACAGTCCACCAGCTCCTCTGCTAACAGTTCCCTGCAAATAAAAGGATGCCGATTAGTATCATCCCTACCAAGCAGCCCTCCACCGTCGCCAGCTTCGCCTGCGGGCAGAGCTGGGAAGTACAGGTAGAGAATGCTGAATGCTGGTAGAGAAGGCTGATCGATGAGGGCAGAAGGCCAAGTGTAGGTGGAGAAGGCTGTTGGAGTACTGTGGCAGTTGCGTTTTTGAATCTATCCTCTTGCCATCCGATTTCTCCACAAAATTCCCTTTCAAATGGCGTTTGAATCATGCAAAAAGCTTTACTAGAACTCGAGTTATGACCTTTTGACTATTCCTGTAGACCTGGGACAATTTTGATCCGACCCGACATTATGTCGACCCGACATAATGTCGGGGCGGATCAAAATTGACCCAGGCCCACAGGAATCAACAAAAGGTCATAACTCAAGTTCTAGTAAAGCTTTTTGCATGATTCCTACGCCATTAGAAAGGGAATTTTGTGGAGAATTCAGAGGAGCTGTTGAAAGAAGGCCCAGTGCAGTTGGATAAGGCTTACGCATGAGGACAGATGGCCTATTGCTGCTGGAGAAGGCTGCTGGTGTACTGTGGCAGTTGCGTTTTTGAATCTTAGCCGAAATTTGATGGGGGGCAGTGTAGAAGGGCAGTTGCAGGTGGAGAAGGCTGACAGCTGGTAGAGAAGGCTGATTGATAAGGACAGAACGCCAAGTACAGATGGAGAAGGCTGAATGCTGGTAGAGAAGGCTGATCGATGAGGGCAGAGCAGAAGGCCAAGTGTAGGTGGAGAAGTCTGACAGCTGGTAGAGATGGCGGGGCCTTGGGACCAGAGGAAGGCGTGGGCGTTGCTGAGCGTGGCCAGCTCCCTTTCCAGACCGCCCAGAGTCCCGTCCCTGCTCCAATTATCCCTCCACATTCTCATCAACCCATCAATAGTGCATCTACGGATCAAACCGGCTGCCAGAGTGTAAGCAGCGGCGCAGCAGCTCAGATGACCGCTGAGCGTCAGTGCGTTCTGTAATACTCTGTGGACCTATGGGGCAGGGAAGATGGAGGGGAAGAGACCCGAATGGAAGGCTGAAGGGACTGGGAGGAAAGCCAGGTGAGTAGAAGCAGGCTTTGACGAGGCTCCTCGCGCCACGGCAGTTGAGCTAGACCACCCAGCTCCTCCCAGACCAATGGCTTCCTTCAGCCGACAGTTTAGTGAGCAGGGAAAAAAACAAAATAAAACTGAGAACAGCGTTTCCAGCTTCTCCAATGAGCGAGAGGCAAGCAGGTGGAGCGGAAGACTCAGCTGCAGCAGCAGCGTTTCGCCGTTATTGCGAGCTTCCAGCGGACTCGCCTCCCCCTTCGGCAGCTTCAGTTCTTCGCTGCAATGGCTTCACTCAGTCACAATCTGGCCGGGCCAGAAAAAGGATCGTCGAAAATAGAACCTGAGGGACATATCCTGCTCTAGGAGATGGAGTCGGCGAGCAGCGGGTGGAAGGGCAGCTAGCGGACTCCAGCCAGCCTCCCAGGCGGCCTTGTCGAACTCCGCCATCTTGCGCCCCAGCTCCAGGCCATGGCTCCACACCTCCACCTGTCCAATCTTCGTGGTTGTCTTCAAAAAGTAGGTTCGGGAGAGGAAGAAGCTACCTGGGACTGCGAAGGCCAAGGCTGGACAGGAGAGGCGGAATGAAGGCGAAGCCAAACAGCCTCCTGTTTTGGGTCCCAGGGCCAGAGCTGGCTCAGTGCCCCCAACGAAGGGAAAGTGGCCTAGGCAGCCATCGCAGCTGAAGCCAAGATAGAAAAGAAATAGGAAAAGAGGAACGAGAATAGGCTGAAGGCGGCGCCAGGCGAGTATGAGCGGGGCTAGACCAAGGCCTTCGGTGGCTCGACTGGCCGTATGCAGCAGTCCCAGAAGCTCCCGGAGAAGGTTCAGGACCTGGTTCTTAGTGGCTCTGTGCAAATACAGGGTGACAGGAGTCGAAAGCATGTACGGCCAGCATGTCGGCAGGCTCTGGTAGTGGAAGGTTGTTACGGCGAAGGCATTCGTAGGCTTGGTGGATGGCCAGCAGTGGCTTATCCTCCTCCTCTTCCATCCCTCCTTCACTAGTTGATTGTGAAGAGATGTAAGGTAGGTAATTGAATGGGATGCCTGGACGGATGCGCTTGGCAGTATGCAGTGGGCTCTTCGCTTCTGGTAGAGGAAGGGCTTCGCTCAAATGGCCCAGGACTGCTTTGAGGACGGCGGCGTTTTCCTTTTCACTGCTTTGGCCTTCAGAAATTGCTTCATCAATTTTCCTTCTGAGCTGGGGCAGTCCAAGCAAATTACTGAGGATGATTCGAGAGTAGCGAGGGTCGGCTGCCGACAGCTGGCGATGCAGGGCGATCAGCTTCTCCGCCCCTCCCGTGCTCAGCAAATGCTCCCAGGCCTTCTCCAGCCATCGTCCCCACTCCCGCCACTCTTTCCTGCAAAGCCATTGGTATCCATCGAGCAAGGGGTAGGAGGATGGGAGCAGCGATTGCGCATAGCGCGGGAGATGGGGCCGCGAGCTGGGTCCATGGTCATGAAGAGGCTGCAGGAGGGTTCAAGGGCATAATTCAAATGGGTCTCTGGTCAGACAGGAAAGAAAAACGGCACCGGAAGTGAGGGTGTCTTTGG
Organism: Ptycholaimellus sp. GST1_10; assembly: GCA_030248095.1. Taxonomy (NCBI): domain Eukaryota; kingdom Metazoa; phylum Nematoda; class Chromadorea; order Chromadorida; family Chromadoridae; genus Ptycholaimellus; species Ptycholaimellus sp. GST1_10. The sequence goes on along the minus strand of JASANA010012331.1, from coordinate 65,019 downwards.
TAGGAGGGCGCCTCATTGGCGCAGGCTCATTGGAGCTGCAGTCCATGCAGTAGATTTTAGCCGACATTTGATGGGGAGCAGAGTAGAAGGCTGGTTGCAGGTGGAGAAGGCTAATTGATGAGGACAGAAGGCCATGTGCAGGTGCTGGGGGGTAAGGACAGAAGGCTGACTGCAGCTGGCGAAGGCTCATCGATGAGAACAAATGGTTAATTGCTGGAGGAGAAGGCTGGAGGAGTACTGTGGCAGTTGCCTTTTTGAATCTATCCTCTTGCCATCCGAATTCTCCCCAAAATTCCCTTTCAAATGGCGTTTGAATCATGCAAAAAGCTTTACTAGAACTCGAGTTATGACCTTTTGACTATTCCTGTAGACCTGGGACAATTTTGATCCAACCCGACATTATGTCGGGTCGACATTATGTCGACCCGACATTATGTCGACCCGACATAATGTCGACCCGACATAATGTCGACCCGACATAATGTCGGGGCGGATCAAAATTGACCCAGGCCCACAGGAATCAACAAAAGGTCATAACTCAAGTTCTAGTAAAGCTTTTTGCATGATTCCAACGCCATTAGAAAGGGAATTTTGTGGAGAATTCAGAGGAGCTGTGGACAGAAGGCTGACTGCAGGTGGCGAAGGCTCATCGATGAGAACAAATGGCCAATTGCTGCTGGAGAAGGCTGGTGGAGTACTGTGGCAGTTGCGATTTTGAATCTTAGCCGAAATTGGGATGGGGAGCAGTGTAGAAGGCCAGTTGCAGGTGGAGAAGGCTGATTGATGAGGACAGAAGGCCATGTGCAGGTGCTTGGGGGTAAGGACAGAAGGCTGACTGCAGGTGGCGAAGGCTCATCGATGAGAACAAATGGCCAATTGATGGTGGAGAAGGCTGGTGGACTACTGTGGCATTTGTGGATTGCATGGGTGTTTTTCACAACTACAATCTGACTCAATAAAGATTTTCAATTTTATAAGGCTTATAAAATTGAAAATAACATTAAAAAATAAGAATACGGCATAAGGAATATGAAATAATAAAATACACCTTATTTCTATTTCATAAAAATCACATATTTTATTCTTATTCTATTCTATATTTTTGAGCCATATTTTTTAATGTTATAAAATATATATTTATTCTCATTTTCAACTCTAATTTTGAGGAGCGTTTATTTTTATTCTTATTTATTCCATAATTTTGGACATTCCATATTTTCATTCTTATTTATTCTCTAAGGATTCCCGAAATCGGAAACACTGCCCTTGTTTTTAAACAAAATTGGCTGCAATTTTGCATGAAGGCTGGCTGGAGGCTTTGGACCATTATTTGGGCTTTGAGAAATATATGGGGTTTTCCCTAAAACATAAAATTTTGATGTTTCAAAATTGAAAAATTCATTAATCCTTGGTTAATCAACCCAATTGGCTAAAATATGCTCATGTAGCTTCACAATATTGCTTGGAATAGAGGCCGCGCATCTTGGCGACAGCCGAGAATACCTTGTTGCAGCGAGCGATGGAAGAGACGGATGAGGCGGTAGAGCCGCAGCCTTTATGGGAGTACCCCTCTACTCTGCTCAGCCATCCAGAAACCCTCCTCTACTTCTCACTGGCAGAAAAAGACCCCACCGATTTGGAGGCCGACATTCAACTGTCCGTCAAAGGGTTGTAATGTTGTTTGCTGTAAGCTTGAAGCAGGCAAAAGAATTGTTGCAGTGCCAATGCGCTGACATTTTGGCTGGACTGGCAGTTGAGGCCGGACTCTTGACTTTCCACTGGTCTCCTGGGATCGCCGCAGCTTGGAGAGGTGTTTTTTATTAAATTTTTAGCTAAATGACTTTTTCAAAATAAACTGAAAAAAGCTACTAGTTTGTAGAAGTGTGCCATAAAATGAAGTTTGCTTTTTGAAACCATTAGGCTTTTCAAAGAGCGTCTCAATTGCGGCTGTCAAATTTTGATTCAGCTAATGAAGGAATCTAATTTTGATTCATCTAATTCATTTGAAGGAGTGCGAATGGGAAGCGATGCATCAGCAAGGTGGCTACCTATTTCCACCTTCCTCGGAGCAGTGCAGCTCCATACGAGTGAAAGCACAATTCTCTGCTGATACCGGACAAATTGCCTTTACTTTCACAGCCATCTAAGTTTTTGATGAGCATTGATGAATCGGCAAAAGATCAAAACGGTACGCCCTGCATGAATCTTGGACTAAAATGCCTTCTAAAATGATAACAAACAAGGTTTGCTTCAGAAAAATGAGAGTTCTCATCAATCACACGCGCGGAAAAGCCTTCTTTCATTAGGATTTTGGATGCCAACGCAAGAAGACATTGAATATTACACCCTGTTGCTGAATCCTGGCCAAGAACGTCCAGCAAGGCCAAAGCAAATGAGAAATCCACTTCTAACTGCCTGCTCATCCTCCTGTCTGTTTCGCAGGTGCACTCCTGCCCCACTGAAATATGGACAAGAGATCGACAAATCTTTAAAACTTCAACAGCAAGCATTCACCAACAATTGGCGATGATCTTTTGGTGCGAGAATAAATTGCCTCTGGTTGTTTTCGCCTTGCCACAAGCAGCGCAGGAATATGGCCGAAGCTTCAAGCAGGACATCACGTGGTCTGCGCAATGGCTAAGTCTGGAAATATATGGAAAATTTCTTGTCGTTTTTTTGCTAAAATGTTTTATTTTATAAGTAAAAAACTAAAATTATTTTTTGCTAAAATAGGGCAAAAATAAAATTGTTTGAAATTTGGGCGTAGGTTCAGTATTTTTAGTCAGAAATTAAGATCAGAATTATGAAAATGAAAACTGAGTTGACATTGTGAGCAAATAAAATGACACTTATAGCGGCTGCTGATGAGGCGACCACAGCGGAGACAACTGATCGACCAATCTGCTGAATCCCTTTGGGGTTCCACGGCATGAGACACTTGGGAAGAATCCATGTTTAATCCTTGTACACAGAATTCATTGTTGTTTGAGGCTGGATTTTCACTTTCAGATGCAAGGGGTTGGATATTCCATAATGATCTGGGCGTTTTATATTTTCACTTTTGACCGCACTACTCTGGTAAGTAGGAGAAGGTTTGTGCTTCTCAATCTCAGCAAAGATGGCATTGGTAGATAGTTGCAGTCGCAAGGAACGGTGCTGAAGCAGAAGGGAGTGTTGAACTGATTCAATGGCAGAATGGGCAGTGAAATGACATTGGCTGCACACCCATCTGGGAGCAGTTGTAAATGGACCGAGATGCAAGCGAATAATGTGGTCAGAAAAGAGGCTGCAAGAATGTGAAGGACAATTCGAACAAATCATTCTTTGTTGCCTCAAAAATGGCTGCCAAGTGCCGGAATATTTGTGACGTAAGTGACTGATTGTGTATCCGAAAACATGCATAAATTAAATTTGAACTTAAATGAACTATGAAAACAGGCCAAGAACAATATCTACTACCAATCGAAATTTCCCGCACTCGACTCATTCAGCACTATTGCTTACATCATCATCAAGGCTTGGTTACGCAAATGTATGGCAGCAAAGTACACAAATACGGAATTAAGATTAACTTTGGTTTTGCATTGAGTTAAAGCATCAATCATTCTGTAAAATGAAGTGTCCATCTTGCTGCCTGAACATCCCAAGGTCGGATTTTCCAATTCACCTGAGCAGAGTTCACCTCGGCTCATTTGCTGCTGCACTGAAATGGAGCTGTGCTCAGTGCGACTTTGTCACCAGCACTGCTTCAGACGCTGTCTGCCATTCCATCCTTACTCAACATCTTCAGCTTCAGTTGGAAACTCCAACGAAGAGATTTGAGCGACTGATTGCCCAGAATTCAGCTGCAGAAAATGTGTCGACATCGGAAGAGGGAAATGTGAGTGACGTATATGAGGGAAGAAATCCACCAGATTCTGAATGCTTCTACGGGGAACCGATATCGAAGTTAGCCTCGCAGAAATTACCTGCGAAAGTGGATGAGGATTTAATGAGCGACACAATCACCTGTCAAAGATGCGCCAAGACTCTGAGCAGAATTAATCTCCATAAGTAAGCTCCGCATTTGCATTAAAACTGTCTGGAATTAATTTGCAGAAGTTCTGAGAAAATTCGTCAAATGGAGCGGCACATCGTTGGCTGCTCATTTGCCGCCCATTTGCCCATTTGCCTGCGGAAGTTGCGGTAATGTGCAGACACAGAAATCAAGTGTTCGAGGGCATCAGAAAGGACGGCCGGATTGTAGGTTAATTATTCAATGCATTATGCTTATTCTAAGCCCGAATGTGTGTAATTTCAGTGGCGCTTCCATTGAGCAAGTGAACCATATGGAAAATGAAGCGACTGTCAAAAGAGGCTTTCTTGAATGCTTTGGCAATGATGGTAGTCTGTGGAAAGGTTTTTGAAATAATTTTGTCGGAATATGTCGATTGGATATATGCCTGAAATCATCAGCCTACTTCCTATTTAAGCTAGTTTCGTCATTAAATTTAACACTCAAACACTCAAACAAACACTCAACTCTATTTTACGTTCCAAAACTTAGCGCAGAATTCCAAGAATCCGCTGAGGCAAACGCATAGGTTTAATCAAACTAAAAGAGCCGACGGATCTTTGCTTCAATGATTCAGCTCGTAAAAACTGGCCGCTTAAGCTAGTAATGACTGGGAAGCAATGAACGACCCCCTGCAACCGAAATGAACAGGAGCGTTTTGGCAGTGCTTCTGCTGGTCTCTTTCGTCCTCCTTACCTCATTTCTGCTCCTTTTCTTAGCTTTTAACAAGGCAGGCGGCATTTTTTTACATTAGGGACATTTATTCTACCAAGTATCTGCGCGTTTATGAGCCCCGTGGTCTAGTTTGTATTAAGGTTTAAGGCTTCGCAAGCAACGCCTACGCAGTTGCTGGCCTAGTTCACATTCAGCTTTAAGGCTTCGCAAGCGAAGCCTACGCAGTTGCCACTATACAAAGGTTTTTGACTAAGCCTAAGCCTTTCATAGAGTCAGTATACCGATTGTGATATCAATGGAAAAATAAAAGTCCCTACTGTAAAAAATACCCGGCAGGCAGATCGGCAAGTGGCATATTTCCTTTCTATTTTTTCAAACAATCAGAAATAATACTGATTTTTAGATAATTTCTCAGCATCAACCAGTTATGCTTCTACCAGGCCGACTTATTTGCAAGGTGAGCTTTACGGATTTTAACTAATTTCGGAATGAATGCCCTTAAAATTGAAATGCAACAATGAAAATTTTTAATTTAACTGTTAAGAATCTTTAGCGCATGAAGCGCACAAAACTTTGTTTACATTTTCATCCAATAGGCTTTAAGAAGCATTTTCTGAGAGAAGCAAGGTCATTGGAAAGGGGTTGCATCCGATTTTTTAGAACCAATTTTTTTGATCGGTTTTTGAAAATACATAACATTTTAAGATATTTCACCAAGTGGAACCTGATATTGATCAGCATATGGCTCGCAATGAGCTTGAACAGTTTTGCTGGTCAGCCTTGTATGCAACACAATGATGTGTCAGGTTTGAGCACAATTTATGAATCTGAGCTCAAGCAAACTATGGACTTATGGGTATCAAATTGAAGCTAAAAGCCTACCAAAAACGATGGTGATCCTTGATTTGAGAAATTGGTTAATCAAAAGCTGAAAATTTGAAAAAGATGCGGAAAACCTAAATTTTGTCCAATTTTGGGCAATCAAAAAAAACTTTTTACTCAAAATTTTTGTTCAAAGTGTACATAAACGGTGCCCATAGGCGTTTTTCCCATAAAATTCTGGTCCAGATGGCAGTGTTATAATATGAAAAATGGGGTGAGCAAACTGGAGAATTTTCAGTTTTATGGTAGCCACTCAGGATTTGGGCCTATGCTATAACATAGGAGAAAAATTAGGTAAAAAATTTTGGTTTCCAAAATAGGCTTTTCTGCCATAAATTATTTCTTTGGGCCCATCTGCTGCTCTCTATGCAGTTTTTTTCTCTGAAAAAGTGAAATTTTTGCATATCTTCAGACTATATATTCCAGATAGTATTGGTATATAAAATTATTTAAAATTTTGATGTAAATATCTTTTTTGGCAATTTTTATTGCATAGAGAACAGCAGATGGGCCCAAAGAAATAATTTATGGCAGAAAAGCCTATTTTGGAGACCAAAATTTTTTACCTAATTTTTCTCCTATGTTATAGCATAGGCCCAAATCCTGAGTGGCTACCATAAAACTGAAAATTCTCCAGTTTGCTCACCCCATTTTTCATATTCTAACACTGCCATCTGGACCAGAATTTTATGGGAAAAACGCCTATGGGCACCGTTTATGTACACTTTGAACGAAAATTTTGAGTAAAAAGTTTTTTTTGATTGCCCAAAATTGGACAAAATTTAGGTTTTCCGCATCTTTTTCAAATTTTCAGATTTTGATTAACCGATTTCTCAAATCAAGGATCACCATCGTTTTTGGAAGGCTTTTAGCTTCAATTTGATACCCATAAGTCCATAGTTTGCTTGAGCTCAGATTCATAAATTGTGCTCAAACCTGACACATCATTGTGTTGCATACAAGGCTGACCAGCAAAATTGTTCAAGCTCATTGCGAGCCATATGCAGATCAATATCAGGTTCCACTTGGTGAAATATCTTAAAATGTTATGTATTTTCAAAAACCGATCGAAAAAACGAGTTCTAAAAAATCGGATGCAACCACCCTTGCTCCTCTCGTACATTGCTTCTTAAATCAAAGATTAGTTTACATTCCATCAGAACCAATTCATTAAAACCTCTATGCTTGAATGGGCTGGCAGGTGGAGCTGTAACTCCTCTGGCGGCGACCACTGTGGCGGAGTCCTGTGAAGAGTGGGAGTGGCAAGTGCATCCCGCAGAGTCGAAGGTGCAACATGGCCAGAGACTGCGAGGGCAACACTGACGAGCTGGACTGTCCCTGCAACGAGGCCGGAGGAGACCTCCGCTGCTCCAGCGGCATCTGCATTTCGGCGGACAAGAGATGCGACGGCGTTGACAACTGCGGCGATGGAGAGGATGAGGATGGCTGTCTCTGTCAGGAGGCGGATGGGAAATTCCAGTTCCCCACTGGACGCTGCATTTCTTTGAGCTGGAAATGCGGTGGCTTTTTAGACTGCGATGACCATACGGATGAGCTTGACTGTCCCAAGGGCAGCTGGAAACTTCCGCTCCTCCAGTGGAATCTGCATCTCGGCGGACGAAAGATGCGATGGCATTAGCAACTGCGACGATGGTGGGGATGAGCAGGGCTGCTGTGAAGAGGCGGATGGGATGTTCCAGTGCCCCGATGGACCCTGCATTTCGTCACGGCAGAAATGCGCCCGCTTTCCTGACTATGCGGATGAGCTTGGCTGTCCCTGCAACGAGTCCGCAGGGGAAGTCCGATGCTCCGACGGATTCTGCACCATGCCGAACACTAGATGCGATGGCGTTCCTGACTGTGCCGAAGATGGGGACGAGGAAAACTGCGTGTGTGACGAGGAGCATGGGAAATTCCAGTGTCCCAGTAGACGCTGCGGCTGATGGGGTGAGCCCCCCCCCAAAGGTTACACCCCCCCAATGGGGTTTCGCCCACCCCCCAAGGGTGGCACCCTCCCCCCAAGGGTTACACCCACCCCCCAAGGGTTACACCCCCCCCCAAGATATATATATTGAAAATATTTTTATTGCCTTAACATACTTCTCTTTACATATCTCGAAGTTTTAACTCAAGGAATTTTTATATAAACAATTATATACCTACTTTTTTTGAAACACAGTTAGTCTATACCGGATGGCGGGCGCATGCCTACCAGGAGTAGGGGCTTGTCCCCTAAAAGGAGTACCTTTCAAGATTCCAACTGAAGGGCTTAGACGCATGCTCGGCCTCGACGAGGTCATGACTGTGGCAGTACCTACTAGTTGATCATAGTATATTAGGTACTGCCACAGTCATGACCTCGTCGAGGACGAGCATGCGTCTAAGCTTTTGAGTTGGAATCTTGAAAGGTACTCCTTTTAGGGGACAAGCCCCTACTCCTGGTAGGCATGCGCCCGCCAACCGGTATAGACTAACTGTGTTTCAAAAAAAGTAGGTATATAGTTGTTTATATAAAAATTCCTTGAGTTTAAATTTCGAGATATATACAGAAGAGTATTTTAAGCTAATACAATTTTTTTCAATATAGTACCCTTTGGGGGGGGGTGTATCTCTTGGGGGCCGGGTGTATCTCTTGGGGGGAGGGTGTATCTTTGGGGGGGGGGGGGTGTAACCTTTGGGGGGGGGGGGCTCACCCCATCAGCCGACGCTGCATTATCTTGGCTCTGATGTGTCTTGGCTATTATCATTGCGAGGATTATGCTGATGAAATTCGCTGCACATGGTTGTAATATTCATCTAGAGAAATATTCTTCATTCTTGATTATGAAAGATGACTATCACTTCATAAATCCATTTTTCATCATCCCCACCATTACAAATAATATTTTTGAAATTGTGAAATGGCAAGAACCTCTATTGTATTATGGTTTCTCTGCGTTAATGTGAATAAATTTTTTTGGTGCCAAACATTGCAAAAAGCGAATACTTGGATTTCAAATGGATTTTTTGAAACCACATCGGAAAACTTTCTTGTTTACATCAATCATGAATATGTCGCTATGTTAATGAACAGCATCATGAAATATATCCTTTTTTTCAATGCAGAATGGTCTAAGGTTGGTGAAAAATTTTGGTGTGAAATTGTCAAAATTGATTTTTCTGTTCTCCTGAATCTACAAAACTAATGCTAAAAAATGCCCATTTCTCTTTAAGAAAGGCATATTGTTTGTCTGGGTTGTTTTGGGTCAATATGGCAGCTAAATTGCCTAAAACCATGGCCTAATGAATTCAAAACTTCGATTTTCCGGAAATGGAATGCCTATTCTCAATCCTCTTGCAAACCGTCATGTAAAAAACATCTGGCGTAGACCTAAACCCCATCGTTGGCAAAGAGAGGCCTTCGAGCACAGATTTCTAGGAATGCTCAAGGGAGGCAGGTTTACATGAAATGAGGGTAACGTAGCCATGGTTTCCTCCCATTCCGCAGGGGCCCTACTCAGCACTTGCCATAATGAACAACTCCACCACTGCGGCTATTGCACCTCTTCGTTTCTCTAGCATCCCTTAGGCTAACCAACTTAAGCGTGAAAACAGCGCAAAACTACTCATCTGTTGCTCATTGTTTCCGACAGGATGGTGAAAAAGCTAGCGACAATGGATCGATCAGTGGCTGGGTGGAAGGAGTGGCTAAATACACAGTTCCTCAACTGCACTCCAGTGCACGGCTTTGCATTTTTCCGCACTTCGTCGTGGAAACTGGAGAACGCTGTGTGGTTGGAAAACTATTTCCCACCCACGTTTTTGTCGCAATTTGCCCTTTTTCAAGGCTGTCTCACTGTTACTAGATTAACTCTATCTAAGCCAAAGCTTAAGTGTTATTAGGCTTTGTGTTTTAACCTAAAACTAATACCTTTAGCAAAAAAAATAGCAATAAACATCCTGTTCTTTTCTAAAAAAAGGCCCTAATTTTTCCTATTTCTGAGCATTAAAGGAGTGAAGGTTGCCATTTCCTAAGACCCTTGCATACACTCTTGGTTTTCAAGTCGTTGTTGAAGGTTTGCGGCGATTGTGATGGGGACCGTTTTGACAGCTATCGATGTTCATGCCTTGGTTAATGTTTACTGTTATTAGCTATTGACTGCGGAGAAGGCTTAAAAGCAGCCACGGTTGTGACATTTAGCTGGGCGGTCCAGCTCTGGATGCCCATTCCTGCTCTTCTCACAAAACGCATCTTAAATTCAAAACATAAAATTTCTGCAGTTCAAAAAAATTATATTTGTTAGCCAAAGTCTGGAAGGCAAATATTCGCAGTCAATAAAGCTTAGTTGTCAATTGTATTGAATGTATATTTACTAACGACGAATAATGTTCCAAGGTTTTGGGCTACATGTCCAACCCCAAAAAGTTCGAGGTATCGTTTGTGAATGAAGGCGAAGCTGCCACATTCCCAGCCATGACGCTGTGCTTCCCCTTTCGACCCACTATGTTCCTGGCCAATGTCCCTATATACGATGAAGATGGGGATCTGAACGGTTAAACTTCTAATTTTCCTAGCACTCAGCGCTCCTCTGCGAAGGGTAAAGAAGGCCAGACAGCATGTGCAAGAAACATCTCAGAGGTCACAGGACCGACTCTTTGTATTTATTTTGTTTATTTAATGTTTATTTAATGTTTAATGTTTATTTTGTTTCGATTTTCGCAATTAGGACCATGCGACCAGAGCAGAGGCATGGTCTTTTTGGTGGTTCCCAATCAACCTTATTACGGACTCCGCAAATATATATAAGCAAAATTAATACTTATTAATTGCATTAATAACCAGCTATTATCAATAACCAAAATTTAAAAATATAATTATTAATCTAGAAAAAATATCAACAATTATAACAAATATTCATCAAAAATATTTAATAATCCCATTACTGATAAGGGTACGTCACGTAAAGGTCATGCAGTCAACAATTGACGGCTTAAAGTTATGGGTGTCGCTTGCCAAAAGGGGATTGTGCCTATTCTCAGCTCGCACAAACCCAATTTATGACCCGCTAATTGGCCACTAATTCTCTTCAGAATTGATTTGCTTATCCTCAATTGAAGAAACGTGTACATACCGTATGTGCCGAGACGTATTGAACCTCTGTACTAATGGAGCGTACACGCCATACTATGATGATGTTTATTATTCCAATCTCGCTGATAATTCCTTTTGGAATGCCAACTTTTGCGAATGGCACTTACCAAGCGACATAGCCATTGTGCAGATGAGCCTGGAGGAGCTGTGGGCCAGAGAAAGCACCTTTCCCAATTCCACCAACATCGCAGATGTGCACATGACAGTGAACAGGAACTATACCATTTGCCTGGAGCATGAATGGACCAGCACCAGCGGCTTCCAAAAAGTGCCAGCCTGTGGCCCTGATGATGATCATCAGAATGATGGAATGGGCAATATTGATCATAACTTTGTCGAAAACGACTTCTACTACTACTGCGACATCAACTGGTGCAACTACTATTTCAGCTACGAAACGTTAACAGCCTACACCGATACTAAATGGAAGTCGAACGCGGTCAAATTGCGACAAGCCCTGCACGAGCGTTTCCGCCGCGCTGCCTTGGCCATGATCCAAGGTCTGGGCGACAAGCTGGATCTTATGGTTAAGCTATTCTACCAATTTTACCAATTTTACCCCTACTACCCTTCCTTTCTCTCTCTGAAGAATTATTTTGAATTAAAGAAAAAAAATCACCACTTATGGAGAATTAATAACAACAGATGTTTTTAACAAATTATTTGACACTTCAAGAATGATAGTTCCATCGAAATTATGAAAACATTAATTTGTTTTGCCACAAATGGTTAGTTCCGGTTAGAGGGCAGTAATAGAATGAGTCATGTTTGAAAACAACTCATAGATCAGCGACAATTAATCCGTTTGGCACAAAAAACAATGTAGTGTGTACAATTAGGGGCAACCTGTTATTAATTTTATTATAAATATTGAATAGTTCTGGAGTTATAGGTGATTGCATTGGGGGTAGGAATAAATCAGCCCTAGCTCTGCTGCTCTCACTCAGCAGCAACCTGGCTTGTGCAGACTGTCGGAGAGGCGGCAACAACAGAGCGGCGCCTGTTCCTAGGCCTATCAGTGCTGCTATTGTCAGAGCTGGGTCATCTGGACATGCAACAGGACGGCTACACCTGGTTCTGGCACCTGTAAGCCCTGCCTTTGCTCTCTCATTAGCTGCCTGCCATCAGCACCATCCTCATTTTCTCGAAGATTCACAATTTCAGTAATTGCTATTGACCCTCAAGTCTCGGTTGATTTTCGGATGTCATTTTTTTTCAGAAAAGGCAATGACACAGCCAGCTTAGCTGACAGCCATGTTTTGTTCGGGTTCCAGAAGTGGCTGCAGGCCAACAACGTGAGCCTAGCTGTAATAATTTGCTAACTTATTTAGCTTTTTAATGGTGAACGCGGAATTGAGGAATTGCGAGGCTTTGTGGGCCACCAAGTGGCAGAAGTATTGAAGCTTAAGCTCAGCCTTCACAGACCGAATTTGCATTCCACTCACACCTTCGGTCAGGACATCCACGAATTGACCTACATTGATCGGTTTATTATCCTTCATATTTATGGTGACCTTCAAGTTAAGACAAGTATTGCAAGATGATGGCAAAGGAAGCCCACAATTTTATTTTATGGCAAAAACTTATATTTTAATGTTTTTTCAATGTTTTTTAAGTTAAATTTGCAATTTTTCAACATAGCAAATTAGTTTGGCTTTTAAAATTACCTAACTGATTTTTTGACTTTTCATCAAATTTTTCAAAAGTTGACTAATAATTTTCTCAAAATCTCAAAAATCTCACCTTATTCCCCCATTTTTTTTTTGAATTTTTTAGATTTATTACAAAATAGAATAAAATAAAAATAGTTGGCCGATACTTATTGGAAAAAAATCAAAATTAATTGCTCATCAAACGATTCTCAAATAATTTCGTGAGTCGTTGCTTACAATAAATCTGCAACATACAAATATGTCGCTATCAGGACAAGTGAGAAAGAAATGCAGGACCACGCTCTGCTACCAGCAAAAGGCGGTGCAGCCGTCGCAGCTGGGCGGGGAGAGTGTGCTGGAGCTGAGCGCAGACTACGGGGACAGCCAGTGGGCCCTGGCCCCTCCGCCAGGCAGCCAGGCCGGCGGGCTCAGTCTGAACTCGGGCAGTGTGCGGGAAACGATGCGCGGAGCCACTGAGATCAGCCTGGGACAAGTCGCCCTGGTCCAGCTCACCAAAGAGGCCCACTTCAGATTCCTGCCTGCTGGTTGGCCCTTGCACTTGTATGGAGGTCAGATGGTAAGGGGGGGGGGCGCCCACGTATCTATTTTGGGATGGCGAGGGTGGGTGCGCCCCCTAGCTTCCCAGCCTATTCTCTTGGTGCGATGGAGCTGTGTGAGAGCCTACCTAGTGAGCAGTTGCGCAGATCTGCACTGCCACTGAAAAACCATCAACTTAAAATCCGAGCCAGGGGTGTGAAACCACTCTGAGCATGAGCGAGCGAGGAGCTGGTGGCCAAGGTACGTTCTGTAGGAGGCAACTCCTATGAGGTAAATCGGCAAGTTCCACTAATGGCGAGGGGTTCCTCACACGGACATGGGATGCCCATTGGCTTCCGGTCAGCGCCGTGAGGTTGGTTGGATGAGGCGCTGACTCTCAAGTACCCCCTTAGCTACTCCCTACGTGGTGGGTGGAGTGTTGCGGGGAGGAGCTCTTTATAGGGTACGGGAGGGTCCGAGATGAAGTAACGCATGTTTGTCATAAATAAAGGTACAAAAGTAGGTGTATAACTGCCAAAGTTTACTAAAAATGCATTTCATTGCTAAATGAGCAAAAAACCAAAGCTTATTTGGGGCAAACCTGTTAGAAAAACCCCAGAAATTTATTTAGAAAGAAATTCTGACTTGGCAGACGTGGCCCTCCAGTTCTTTGCCGAACTTTGTTACATTCTCGGACTTTTAGTTTTTTCAATGTTTCTCAAGTTCTTGTGTTGGCTACGCCCGACTTCTGGTAGTAGCAAGACGCCGGGGTCATTGACGACTTCTGGAACTAGCCGTAGTAGCTCCCTATCGGTCGCAACTAAAACTACAAGCCTTCAAAAAAAAGTGAAAAAAGTGGGGTAGTCCGGCAAAGAAAAGACCCCCACACGTGGTACCTGTGTGCGCCCCACCCCGTGATTCTTGCTGCTATCAAAAAGCGCCTCTTAAATGCCCTTTAACAATTTACATTTGGTACCTCGCCTGTTTGGTAACATTTGAAATGATGACATTTATTTTTGAAATATCAAATACTTCACCCGTTTGCAGAAAAATCAACTGGTCCATTGAAATGCTCTGAATTTAACTCATACGTGTCCTGCCACGAGCAATGCCATTTTTTCGCATTAAAAGTAAGCTTACATTCATTTTTGATGCAGAAACAGACGCAAATGCAAGTTGTAACTGGTGGTAAGAAGATAACTAACTGGTTTAGAGAGATATTTTGAAAGCTTTTTCAACAAGGCCAAAATACCCAATCTTATTCATCCAATATTAATTCCTCTACTTTTGTATTTGTTTCATTATTAATCTCTGTTTATGACTTTTGGTAGAGTATGTAAGGCTAAAACCCCAAATTCAAATGTTGGCTTTTTTACTTAAACAACAATTTTACACATATATATATCCTCCTGAGCCGAGATCCGCCTCCTGAGATCTGACTGCCCCGTAATATAACTTTGAACAACTGAACCCAGGAAGGCACGGTTGAGGAAATCTGTGCCTGCAGCAGCTCAACTCTGCAGCATTACAACAAGGACACTGTGGTGGGGCAGGAGTGTGACCTGTTTCACTATGCCAACTCCAATCTGAATGGCTGTGACAGCTCTGATCGCACTCTTATTGGTTTGATTTCCCCAAAATCATCTTCCAAGGGCAATCATTGATCAAATTTTGTAAGTTTGTAAAAAACTGCTAATTTAATGGATGATACATCAAAAAATTTCTTAGATGGACATTTGAAAATGATAAACATAATTGTCCATACTAAAATAGAAATAGACCCAGCAGTTTGTGGATTCTACCCAATGCAAGCATAAGAATTCTGCAAAAAGAGAAACACTAAAATACATTTTGGTAGTTTCTGGTATTTCAATTTTTTAAATATTTTTGACATTTTTATACAGCAAATAAATGAATTGCCGTCATATTTTTTACGAGGTCACTAAAGTATCCGCACCAAGCACAACATAGAAAACAGTTGGCGAGCTGGCCCAACTAGCAAAGGGGTCGCAACTTCAGAGTGGAAAGGGGAGGAGTGCGGAAAGCAATGTTTGCCTGCCTGTGACCAATGGCAGTACAACGCAGAAGCCGAGGTCACGCCGGCAAATACCTCCACTCAAATCGCATGGCACTTTCGCGTCAACGCCCTTTTTCCTCTGTTTCAGGTCTCCCTTCCTTCCCATTTCCAGGACAAAAAATGGCCCCGATATGCGATTGGGTTTGTGCGAATAAAGTTGAAGCACGATTCACTCGAAGTAAGCAACTAAGCGTAATACGGATATTGAAAAAAATAATGGATGCCATAAACTTGATGGGCGGAAAACAAATCGGGAATTCAGGGCTTGTGGGTACTTATCGCAGTTTTTTAATGTATGTTCGTCAATATAGTTTAGGCATCAAGGGGATGAAATATGATTTGATAAATTTCATCAATAATACATTGGTTTTCAAAAAGATTTATGGGCTTTTTCTCAAAACTTTATCTTCATTGTCAACTTTATAACAGCGGATTCTAAATTTATAGATTAATATGCTCATAGGAACGACTTTCATTAATTCAGGCTATAAAGGCTAACCTGACCCCATATCAAAAAGCGCTCTATCCCTGAATGCCTAGTCACTTCAAAATTTTGTGTAGAAAATATTCAAAATGTGGTAACTATTAAAAAAGAGCCATATAATTTGAGGCCCATCATCGAATATTCCGCTCAATGTGACGTCCTTCTAATGCACTAAACCTGCCAAACTGGGAAATCAATAATAATTTGTGTTGCTGGATAAGAGGGGCTGGGCGCTATCGATTTGCTAATTCACAATTTTAGAAATTGACTTGTAAAACTTAACAAACTTTCAGGAACAGCCGCTATACGATTCCTGGACTTCCATTATTGGGCAGTTAGGAGGTACCTCCGGCGTGTTTTTGTTTAAATAAAGCTTCAAATAGTTTATTGATCAAAAGCTAATCTTATTTAAAAAAAGGTCCTCGAAGAATGAAAGTAAAGCTGGACGCAGATTTTACAATATGGGCTCAGATTCTTAATACTGTGTCGGCACAAAGCCATGAAAAAAAATAAAGTCATCTGAGAATTTTTTTGACTCAACCTTGAATATAATATTGTAAAAAATATGAACAAACATAAATCAATTATTTTCAATCGGACTTGTTTTGTATTTAGATGAGGCCGAATAATAAAAGTGTATGTGCAGGGAACATGGGACTGTGGCTGGGCATCGTAAGCCTCATTCAACCTAGTTTTCCACTATTTTAACAATGTTTTAACAGAGCTTTCTGTCAATCGTGCACGTTTTGCTGACACTCGGGAAAGGCATTTTTCGGACACTTGTCGATCAAAAAGGTGCGCATTGCAGCAAATGTTACAACTGCTAAAGTTGTTGTAGGTGATCCAAGTGCCAGTCAGGAAGACAGGCCCAAGAGTTACATTAACCCAGAATTTATCGACACTACGCCTGTGCATGGCTTTGCATTTCTGCGCCACGCGAACACCCATTTGGAGAACGCATTTTGGTTCGATTCAAATGGCTCTTCAGCTCTTCGAATGAACGGACGCATTTTTCAGGGCCCTGCTCATATTCAGCAGTGTTATCCTGGCTATAAAAGATACTCATGAACTGGTGTCTTTTTCTCCTCAATTTGGCACTTGGGTCGTAAAGAGGGCCTGGGCTCTGATGGTCGCTGCTCTCCCTCGCGCCAGGCCAAATCAGCCATCTAATGACAATTTTTATTGTGCAAGCGAGCAAAAATATATTTAAAAAATTTTTTTTGGCCTGCAATTTCTCTCTTTGCTTGATATCCATGGAATAAAGGAAAGTAGTAAAGTCCAGGAATGTTTCACTCCCCTATAGTGGGGTCATATCCGGATATGCCCCCTTCTGTATCCGGATACAGCCCCCCCCTATAGGGGGGGGGGGCATATCCAGGCTGGCAAATTTTGGTTCTAAGGTTTTCAATTGCAATTGGTCTCAAGATTGTTCAAATGTACAAATCTGCTTGTGAGGCATTTTATTCGAACAAGGTATTATCGGCTGACGCCAATATGTGCGCGGCCTCTGTTCCCAGCATTAGTCTCAAACTACATTACAATCATTGACAAATCGCATGTTTGTTTGTTGCTTCATCATTCATGAATTTGCTCATTTTTACACAACTTCCGGCCACCTTTTTTCTGATCATATTTTTGATAACCTAAATCTTTGTCCTGTAACAAAAACTGCTAGGAAATAAGGTGACCAAATGGGGCAGTGATGCCTTCAAATCCAGAATTGTGCATGAAAAGTAGCGAACAATCAAAACTACCATGCAAAACAACGCTCTGCAATAATGGCTTCTATTTATAACAACTATATAGAAGGAGGCATAAGTGGCTTCTCAAAACTAATGGGAACATCTCTTCTCTAAACATTGCTGAGATTGTGAAGGAGGTGTCGTAATCCATCCTTCACTTCAATATCATTAAAAAGTGCTGTTTTACCCTTTACCGCAATCTTACATTCGTCTTTACAAAAAATGGTTTCTGACACTAATTAATAATTTTTGATGCAAATAATAAACTTTAAAACGCTTCAAATACGAAATAATTTCGAATTTTAGGGCTCCAAGATTCAAGGTTTTTTGACCATAAATCAAGAACCAATCAAAATGGCGTCGATCCCACAAAAACGTCCCGAGCCACCACCCAGACGGACCTTCATGCAAAAAATCAGCCAATTTCATTGAAAAACCGCTGAGTATGGGCCCTGGACACACACATATATATATATATATGCGGAATGACGGACGAAAAATAGGGTAACAGCTTAAGCGGGCCTTGGCCGCCCGCCGCTCGGGCAGGGCGCCAGAGCTCCTCCGGCCTCCGGGCACGGGTGCTACGGCCCCTACGCTTCGCCTAGCATGCTTCGCATGCTAGGCTACGCTCCGGGGCCTCCGCACCCATGCCCTACGGCCTCCGGAGCTCTGACTGCCCTGCCCTCCGCGGCAGGCGGCCTTCGGCCGCGCAAAAATTCGTTTTTTTGGCATGAAATGTTCTATTGATTGATCGATGTTCGATGAAATAAATGTTCGACTGAATGTTCAAATGATAATTGTTCAAATTGATCAAAATTCGATTTCCAAATTCCAGGTGCTCCAAAGGTGAAAAAAGAAGGTGTTAGAAAAATGACCATGAAAAATGCTTTCTCTCTGCTCTTATTCTTATTATCTAACATGACCAAAATTTCTTTTCAGAATGTGCAATTTTTACCACAAATTACAAAAACAAAATAACATTAGAGCAATTGCACTAAGAACACCTTAGAACAAAAAGTTGCCAGCCTGGATATGCCCCCCCCCTATAGGGGGGGCTGTATCCGGATATAGAGGGAGGCCATATCCGGATACAGAGGGGGACCATATTCGGATATGACCTTCCCTATAGGGGGGGGCTATATCCGGATACAGAGGGGGGCATATCCGGATATGACCCCCCTATAGGGGGGGGCAAAACATGCCTCGAAAAGTGCTTTCGGAAAGGCTTGGAGATGGAATGTTGAAGGAGGCATTTCTTTGGAATGACCAATCAAAACGATGCCATTGCAACAGGTGCAAAAGTACAGCCAATCTCCAAAACGCTACGACGGCAGCATGCTGGCCTACACTGCCGCTCCTCCGCTACTGATCCAGCTCTGTCTTCCCATCAACAACGAAGAAGCCTTGGAAACATTGGGTCCTCAAACTGGCTCTTCTTATTATGCTCAAATGGGCGCAGCAGTCATGTGCAGGTTTCGAAGGAGCTTTCCAGCTGGTGGAAAATGCCCCATCCTTGGTGGACTACCTGAACAGCGTGCTTCAGAAGCTGCCAGCCAATGAGCAGCTGCTGACCACACACCGCGTAGGGTGCTTTGGGAGTATAACGTCTTAGAGAGACGGTATTGAAGGTGCAAGAAGCAAACGACGCTGTCTTTTTAGCCCTGTCAGTGAATCTTTTGTCGGCAGTGGCAACAGCGGAGCAAAGCGGACTACCCAACTGGGCCGAGTTTGGTTTTGACTGTTCATATAGCCCAGTTGAGCTCGATTGGCCTTGAGCCCCGTTTTTCAGCCAAAGTTTACAAAGTTGAAAACCCTACTCACCGTTTTAGAGTAGCTGGAGATATGGAGAAGGGTGTGGAGCGCATTCCTCTGCTGGCCTTCCAGCACTGGCTCCAACTACGAAAGATCACAATTCCCGTACTAATCTCACATTTTCATCTAGATTTGCTAGAAAGGGCATCCTCATATGTCCTGACTTATTTGGGCTGGTGCGAGCGGAGCGGTAGTGAAGCAGAAGTGGAGTGGTAGCGGAGAGGTAGAGGAGCAGTAGTGGAGTGGTAGAACAGCAGTAGTGGAGCGGTAGCAGAGCAGTATCGTGTGGAGTGGCAGCGGAGTGGCAGCGGGGTGGCAGCGGAGTAGTAGTGGAGCGGTAGTGGAGCGGTAGCAGAGTGGTAGCGGAGTGGTAGCAGAGCAGTAGTGGAGCGAAAGTGGAGCAGTAGATCGCAACAGTTGTAAGGTAAATCGATGCCACTGAGTGTCAAGGCACCTTTAGTTTTTACAGTTTCCGTGTTTATTAGGCCAAAACCTCAACTTTTTGGGTAAAACTCAATTTTACTGTCATTTTCCTAAGGTTTTTACTACAGCCCAGCAGCACATTGATGATTTTTTAACGTAGATTAAAAAATTTTGACCCTCTTCAATCGCAAGTAAGATGAGCTACAACCTACCAAACTTTGGGAAAGCGACTTGATTGCGTTACTTGATAAGAGAGGGCACTCTGCTTGCTCCAGCCCAATATACCCAATGTTGCTGCCTGCACAGATCCTGCGTGACTACGTAATGCAACGACTAGCATTGGACATGGGTTTGAATGTCAGATTTCACTCTCCGCGCTCCGCTCCCAGTCATCTTGCCCTACAACCAGGCAGCCAGCCACTATATCAGTTCGCATTTTCCGAATTCTTAGATTCATATAGACAAAAACTTAGATAAAACACTCTAAATCGGAGATTCAATATTTCAGTAATAAATGTTAGATCAAGCAATAACCCTCCAAAATTACGCCTGTGTCGAGAATGAGGGCTTGGGTGCTGACAGTTCTGCTTTACTCCGTTTCGTCTGAAACCTATGAACTCTCACCCAGGTATCGGGTCTGTTATCAGCTCTTCATCGAGTCTGGCCTACGTTTTACAACACCTAACGACTATATTGCTATTGTAGCTGGGTAATTTTCTTTCATATATCAACGGGGTTTTACATATATTTTAGATCCTTCCCCGTAGTTTATATAATGCTTTGTAAGTTACCTTAGAATAGGGTTCTCTTAGCACCCACCTGCCCCCCTGCACTGGGAAAAAAGAAAGCCTAGAACATGCTAGGTTATTGGCGAATCACACGTTGAAGCTTGTTAGACTTAGTCACAGTGGCCTACGTTATGCTAGCGTTGCTCACGGCTTCGGGGATCTGCCAATGCTTAGCATATTTTCAGCGATGATATGAACGTGACCATCAGTCTGGGCAATGATTTAAGTGCAAGGACCGTCAACCTTGGTCACGAGTTGCTGCTAGACACGTTGTACCATTATGAACACCTAAATTCAGGTGAACAGATATTGTTTTTAAGAGACATTATAGATAAGATGTTAGATGTTGGTGGAAAATTATTTTTTTGACGTTTATAAGCTGATCTATCTGTGGTTTAGAGTCGACCTTGGACATCTCTGTGCAGTTGTCCGTTTTGAATTTCATGCAGCAGAACTGGATTTATGGACCGACATGTAAATTGAACAAAAATATTTAGTGATTTTTCGAATATTGGGCTTTAAAGCAAAGAAACCGCTCTTTCTATTTCATTTTGCATCCTAAACCCAACTTTATACACATCAACCGAATCCTAATAAAATTCTGCATTCGCCCAATGCGTTTGTTTTCACGTTTTCATACCTTTTGAGGTGGTTACAGGTCGAAAACAAGTCACAGTCAATGTTTTCAAATTTTCGAAATTTTCACTAATTCATGATTTTCTCAAAAGTTTGTTGAAAATGCCCCCCCAAAACCTATATTATTCTTAAACCTCAGTTTATTGTGGTTAATTTCATACCATGTAGGTCCTTATCCGTTTTGACCCAGCAGAGTTATGGCCCGTTGATCATGATCACCTCCATAATTGCCCTATGTTATAACATAGGCCTTGGAAACCAATGTGTGAATTTGACACCAAAAAACTTCCCACAGACTATGGGGTGTAGCATGACCAATTTCTATTTCAGGATAGTTGGCTGGCATCCTTGGCTAGGTAGTACTGCAAAAACAATGCTATATAAGTCATATCTGGGTGTGTATAGGTCTTCTATTTAGAGCTGGGTAACGTTTGAGCCCTAAGTTATAACATAGGCAAAAATTGATGAAAAAAATTGTCTTCTCAAATTTTGTTTTCAATGACCAAAATCAAACCGCCATATCCAAATACACCTAGAAATATCATTTTTTAGGAGATTTCTCACTATAATGGTCCATCAACAGCAGTAAACGTGACTCTAATTTTAGGTCTAAAATTACATTTCTGCCCCTCAATTTTTTCGACTTTCAACAATTGCGATGACTCAAAAACGATATTTCTAGGTGTATTTGGATATGGCGGTTTGATTTTGGTCATTGAAAACAAAATTTGAGAAGACAAATTTTTTCATCAATTTTGGCCTATGTTATAACATAGGGCACAAACGTTACCCAGCTCTAAATAGAAGACCTGTACACACCCAGATATGATTTATATAGCATTGTTTTTGCAGTACTACATAGCCAAGGATGCCAGCCAACTATCCTGAAATATAATATGGTCATGCTACACCCCATAGTCTGTGGGAAGTTTTTTAGTGTCAAATTCACACATTGGTTTCCAAGGCCTATGTTATAACATAGGGCAATTATGGAGGTGATCATGATCAACGGGCCATAACTCTGCTGGGTCAAAACGGATAAGGACCTACATGGTATGAAATTAACCACAATAAACTGAGGTTTAAGAATAATATAGGTTTTGGGGGGGGCATTTTCAACAAACTTTTGAGAAAATCATGAATTAGTGAAAATTTCGAAAATTTGAAAACATTGACTGTGACTTGTTTTCGACCTGTAACCACCTCAAAAGGTATGAAAACGTGAAAACAAACGCATTGGGCGAATGCAGAATTTTATTAGGATTCGGTTGATGTGTATAAAGTTGGGTTTAGGATGCAAAATGAAATAGAAAGAGCGGTTTCTTTGCTTTAAAGCCCAATATTCGAAAAATCACTAAATATTTTTGTTCAATTTACATGTCGGTCCATAAATCCAGTTCTGCTGCATGAAATTCAAAACGGACAACTGCACAGAGATGCCCAAGGTCCACTCTAAACCAGAGATAGATCAGCTTATAAACGTCAAAAAAATAATTTTCTGCTCATCTTTACCATTTGTCTAACAGCTTATATATAACCTCTCTTATTATAGGCGGATATTAGAGGATATCAGGGTGGGGGGAAATTATCTCCCTTTAGTTAGACAATACAAAAACATTTTTCGCACTTCATAAAAAATTCCATACACCAATATCCGCCACTGGCTTCCATTTCCCCGCTACTTCTAGGCGGAGAATGCAGTGAGAATGAACACCAGAGCTCATGCCAGCTCCGCTGTAGGTTGGAAAATCTCCAGGTTACGCCTCGTATTCTGCCTATTCATGAAAAAATGCAGAAGAATGTCTTTACCGGAATAACACTTACTTGAACACTGAAACATCAATAGCCAGTATATTTGAACTAGAAAATTTGGTCAATCTTAAAAATTATGACCCTTGTCAAACAAAATTTCAAAATCAATAAGTTCTTACATAAACTCAACAATTTTTTCCAAAATTATTTTTCAAAATACATTTTAATCTAGGCTAATGTTGTGTAGGATAGCGGATTTAGGAGAAAAAAGGGAGAGGGAAAATAGGCAAAAGGGAAAATAAGGTGAATGAGAAAAACACTTTTAAAACAAAAAATATAAACTGCAAATTATTTACAAATATTGCACAAATTATTTTAGTAAAATGCTGTGTGGTGTGGGTGCTTATTACAAACATTTTTTGCAGATTTGGCCCATTTAAAAATGCTCAATATAATTTTCCGTCTAAATTTCCCCCTGGCAAAAAAAAACTCATATCCGATCCTTGAGTACCAAACAATTAACACAAAATAAATTTTATTCTTTAAATCCTAAATTATAAATTTGCTGAGGATGTCATAGACATTAAGACTTATGCTACATAAAGCAAGTTTAATGGCGCAAAGCACAATAGGTGACCACAAAACGTTCAGGATTGCGCTATGGAAGCAGAGACTAAATTAATCAGCAAAAAGTAACACATTGTGAGCATGATGCCTTTTAAATTTTGCAAATCAGCTATATAGTTGTTGAGATCTCAGAGTAAGACAAATGGGAAAAGATTTTTCATGATTTTCAAAATTGTCGTGCACAAAAAATTTAAAATTTAAAAACGGTTCCAAGGGAGAACATTTTTAGTCATATAAGCTATCAGATTTTCGATTCAGAAAATCTTATAGCTACATTTGCAACAGCTTCGATCTATTGATCACCTTGACAGATTTGAAAAGGCAAAAATTACCTTTGCTGGAAAAATGTTTTACAAATCCCTTGAGAATTGACAAGGCCCCACCCATTCCATGTATTCATAAAAAGAGAAAAAGTCAGTCATATGTGGTCGAAAACATGCTTCCAATGCAAGATCATAACATCAATGCAGAATGTTTGTGGCTGTGGAACATCGGAAAAGCCTTGCGACCTGATAACCTATCTCGGCCGTGCACTGGAGCAGCACGCGTGCAATGCAGCTCTTAGGAACAATTCAGGTTGTTGAAAATAGTACAAATAGAGTAGAAGATTGGTTCCAATTGCAGGTTGGACATGCAGTGATTGCCTGCCCGATTGCAGCGAAGCACTCTATGTTATTTCTTCGCTCGGCCGTCATGACAACGCCAACGCCATTCTGATTCGACCCAGCACCAGTAGCCTGCCTCGTTTCCAGGCTCTCTTCAGCCCTTTTTCTTTTCTCCTTTAATTGGGCTGGCGCGAAATAAAGCGCTTGCGGAGCGGTAGGGCCTAGACCCTCTTCTGGTCTACAAGGAACGGTTTGTAGTCTAGTTTGAAGTTTTTTTGGGTTACATCATTTAGTTCCCAAGAATTGGGCTGGCGCGAGAGCCTAAAATGCCAAAATTCGATTTTAAGCGTTTTAAATCATTGAACATTGCGCTCTTGTCAACGCTTTTTCGTTTTCCAGCGGATTTGAGTGGTTCAAGCAGCTATTTGAGAAAGCAAATTTTAAAAAATATTTAAAACACTAACTTTAACTTTTTATAAATGTATCATTTGTTCAGCCTTTTCCTAGTAGTCGTGGGAAACAGGCCAAGAAATCATTTGTAGGAAGCTCTGCAGTACAATCTGGACGATTTGATTGGTGAACTCGGCGGTAAGTCGACAGTTTGCTGGGGCCTGCCAAGCAAATGCCGCATTGATTTGAAGGCATCATTGGACTGTGGCTGGGAGCCGTATGCTTGCTAATTAATATTAATTAATATTAATTAATATTAATTATTATTAATTATTAATTTCTGGAAAAAGAGCCAGCATTTGCAGAGTTTCCTGGCTATCATACACCTGATCAGTTTTCTGCTCAAACTAGCAGGGCGAAAATGCTTCCGCTTTGCCAGCAAAGTAGAAAGGCTGGGAAGAAGTGAGGAGGGACACTGGTTTAACTTCTTCAACATAGAATTTTTGGCACTCACACCTATGCATGGATGGGCTTTCATCAGACGCTCCAATACTGCCCTGGAAAACTGTCTCTGGTACCCTTTACAGCCGCATAAAATTTATTGCGGGAAGTAGCAGTTTTTCATTTTCATTTAAACTTTTAGTCATTTTACATTTTTGATAATCTCTCAGGTTCTAGGGCACCAATTAGAAAACGGTCAACGGCATAGAGATCATAAAACCCTCTTTTCCGATCCTAAGGAAGAAATTAGAAATATTAAATTTCATTTTTCCAGCAATTTCAAAGGTCTTATGTAAACCAGCATTTAAATTGGCCTTTGCCACCCCAACCCCAAACTCCAAAGCGGAGTGCGATTTTATCATTTATTTCAGGACATTTATTCTTGCCATCTGCTGTGTCCTCAGCGTTCGCAGTGTCTTTTTTCTGGTCTTTGCATTTGCATCAGTAGTTTTATGAAACAATGTACACATGTACTCCAGGCACGTGACTACATAGAGCGAGAAAGCAGTTTCAACATGTCAATGGTGTTTCATAAAGAGATTCCTTTCCCACCACTTACAGTGTGTATTCCATTCGAACCTCTGACGTTCTTTCGCCCCTACTTCCTCCCCACTGTACCGAATCTAAGAGGTCTCCATTTGATCGATGTCGTTAAATAATTATGAGCGATTATGTCCCCTAATACAATCCAACTGATATGAACGCCAAAGCTGGGCCTAATCAATGATGTAACGCTTTTCATCAAAATTATTGTTAAATTGAGAATTTATTATTAAGTCTATATAAATTCCATTATAATTCAATTATTTGAGCTGCAAAAGGCAAGGCAGTCAGAAGGCAAAGACAAATTGAAAACTATTATTTATTGCGAAAATGTGGAGATTCGGTGTTTCAAAACTAATGGTGATAGTAACAGTGTTACAACATTTTCTACGGTATTCCCGTCTGGTGCCAAGGCGCTACAATTCAGATCATATTGCAACAGGTATGCGCGCCTATGTCAATATGCTGCGCTTGGGTGATGTCAACTACACCCACGGCCACCGTTTTGCTGTAAGTCTTTCTCAAGTCAGCACCCAGCCCTTCATTTTAACCCAGGTGTACCTTCTTGAGCTTAGTGCTAGACCTAATAGAGCAAAGCACAGAGCCTCCCGCTTTCCACCTCCCTAATCACAAAAGCGGGCACACAAATTGAGGAAAATGATATGCATCCTTTCATCTGTCCCCTAATACAATCCAACGGATATGAACGCCAAAGCTGGGCCTAATCAATAATGTTCCCGCTTTTCATCAAAATTGGCGTTGCCGTTAAAGTTGACGTAAACAGTAGCAATTTTTGGACTTTTTGCGTTATTTTACATTTGGCGGCTGAAGCTTTCTGAAATTTCTAAACCTTTTCTGGCGGTAAATCATCGATAAAATATATTTTAAAGTTAAAATTGGCGTAAACAGTAGGCATTTTTGAACTTTTTGCGTTATTTTATATTAGACGTTGGGCCAAAAGCATTTACGGGAACATCACTGGGCCCAACATCCCTTCCTCATCGAGGGCTTAATTGAGGAAATTGATTTGCATCCTTTTATCTGTACCCCTAATACAATCAACTGACCTGAATGCCAAAGCTGGGCCTACCATTTGCAGTGTGAAGTGTGTGAAGAGGTGGGCTTCTGGGACTGCGCTGGCCTGCGCCCGGGCTGCAAAGATGAAGTCCGCCTGCCAGCCGCCAAAAACATTGACAATGAATGGGTCTGGAACTATTTCTACGATTATTACATGGATGCAGTCGGCCAGAAGGCAGCCACCAGCTCACTCCCTGAGCTGGCGCACAACATCAGCGCCATCCTGCGCCCACTGGTCAAGGCCCGGGCACTGCCTGTCCTCCCTCCCTCTCCTTCCCTCCCATTTCTTTCCTCCAATCATCTGAGCGGGGCTTTCAGAAGCCGGACAACCTGAGCCAGCCCCATCTGGCCCTGCTCGGACTGGCCAGCATCCTGCTGGCGGAGTTGGGCCAGGCGGAAACTGACCCACGCCATTGGCTCAATCATCTGTTAGATTTTTTAGCAAGGACTGCCATGGGAGCTTAGAATTGCCAATCAAGTAACTGCGGCAAAGTTTGCGAGGAAATGCCTCTATCCGTAGATAAGGAGGACGATCACCGTATAGGACATGGAAGATTATTGAGTCTTTTGTATAGCTTTAATGTAAAATATATTTGATCAGAAATAACACATGAGATTAATAACACATTTATAACATGAGATTTTATGATTGTATTCGTATTTCGGAGCTTTTTTTCAGAAAGAACAATTGGTTCTCTTTCAAATGAGCACAAACAAGTTGTCTGCACATAGTAAAATCTTCAAAAATGTTATCAAAAATAATTGTTTGTTTGTGAATATTTATTTTTGGATTCACTCTAGAGAAAAACTGGTGGCATGGTTTTAAAGATCAATCTTTTTGCTATTTTTTGTTAAAAAACCGCGTCCCAAAAGTTTCTATGGAGTTCTTTAAAAAAATAATTTTGCTCCCTGTATAATAACTTCTTGCATTTATGATCAGGACTTTAGTTATTGCATTATTATTTTTCACTCCATTATATCAGAAATCATCAAAGTCACACTCCATGCTCTATTTCATGACACACTCTCCGCAATCCTATCCTTTAGACCAGACAGCCTGGACGTGTGCGATGAACTGACGCGAACAGAGCCGCTGTTTGCCTTCCAGGACTGGCTGCACCAGCGCCGTATCAGCCTGCAGGTGGGGCCAGTGATTCAGTGACCATCCTTGCTCTGAGTAGAGATTGGTGGAATAGGAGCTGCGAGCCTTTGTGGGCCCTGCTCTGGCCGCCACGCTCCACTTCCAGCTGGACAACCGGCTTCCTCTGGGCCGTCGCCCAGAGGAATTGCTCTCAGTCCACCGGTCCACTTCACAAGCTGAAGCACAAGCGCCCAGCCCCTTCTATTTGAGGCACCAAGCTTGCTACGCACCGCGGGAGCTGCAATCCTTGACAGCCTTCAGTCCCGAGGAGCAGCGAAGCGTCAGCCTCCGCTATGAGCCCACTGTCCCCATAGCCAGCGAACTAGAATACGTCCTGGAGCAGCTGAACGGCAGTCACATTGACTTGTTTCCCCTTTCTTGGGCAGCTGAACAAAGAAGCCAGCAACTGGCCTGCCCCCTTTGCAGTTGGCCAAGCTGGCCGGCGCTGCGCATGCATGTGCTGCCCAGCTGGGAGGCCGTGAGTGTGGAGGAGCAGAGGGACTATTATGGCGTAGGCTTTCAGCAGGAAGCCCAGATTCTTGTACGGGTCAGAGGACGATTTCAAGCGCTTAGCACAGGTATTGCCAGCTCAGGCACCAACTTGGACACAGGGGGACGTTTCTTTTGGGAAGGCATACTGACAGAGTCTTACTGACAGAGTCTGAAGCTCCAAACAACACAGGTCCATATTTTGAAGAAATGAAATGGTAGAAATGTTAAAAATCCGACGTATGCATGCGGCGTTTTCAACGAAATGTAAAAAGACTAAAAATCGGCTTTGGGCCACTTTCGAAGTTGCCTTTGCATTAACTTGGGTTAGGGGGCAGCTAAAAACGGGAGAGCATCTTTCTAAGCGTCCCTGTGTTCAGTTTGAGCAAATGGTCGACCGATATTTCCATCCTACTTTGGCAGTTAGCGTGGCTGACACCTAGTTCCCCCCATCCAAGTTCCCCCAAGGAGATATACCGGACTCCCAAGCGTCTGACTCCCACCCCAACGAAGTCCCCCCCCGAATCCAAATGTTTGACACCTAGGAACAAAATTCCCTTATTTGTCCTACAACTAGTTTTGCTCTGTAATTGTTCTGGGGCGCAAACTTTTATGCGGGGAGCCTAGCTGTCAGCAGTTAATGTTTGGCTTGGGCAGTCACCTTTCCGAGACATTCAACTTTTTCAAGATATTTTCAAGTCAAGCAAATGAAAAATTCAAGTTGACTTTGAATAATCGACTTGAACTGATTTTTTGATAAAAAAGGAGGCAATGAGTTTCAAATGATTTAACAAGTTATTATGAAATACAGATGTATCCGGGGCCCCGCGATGCATTGCAGAAACGGAAGGCTCAGAAGGCAAATGCCGAGAGCGCTGCCATTACCACCTTCTCCAGGTAGCTTTTGATTCAAAGCACTGCTTCAATTAGCCATAGACAAAGACATAGACAAAGAGGGATCCATTGAATAATATCAGAAATCATTTAAAATCATATTCCATGATTGGATCACTTTTGCAGCAACTTTGTAACTGCACCAGTACACTAGCAGCAAAGCAGCAAATGGTGGGGGTTTCGGGGCAGGAGTGCGACCTTCTCCATTTGGCCACATTCAACCATCAATGTCTTCTGGAGTTTCACGCCAACCATTCTCGTTATATTTCCTTCCAAATCTTTCCAGTTTTTTCTTTTCGTGCCATCAACGTCTTCCCGCTTGCGCATGCATAATAGGAGGATTTGATTTATATTATCCTGCAAATTGGAGTCATGCGAGTGGAACATGAGCATGGTCCCTTCTTACAAGGACAAACCCTATTATGGATTTTAAAATTACGATTGGCTGCCATAATTTTTGTAGGCATTCTACAGAGCAGTGAGTAGGCTAAAAAAAACATTGAATGTTTGACTTTTTTAACCTTTTTTTGAGCTCTAGGGTGCATTTATATGAACCCGGAATGGATGCTTAGCCTTGGAAAACCTAGATATTCAAATTTTGAGCCCACATATGCAATGGGCTCAAAAAATTAATATGATTTGATACTAAGCAACAATACTTGAAAAACCTGGTCTTGGTATACAGGAAGCTCATCATCAACTTTGTCTTGGGGCATTCTTAGGGGATTTTGGCCTCAAAAACAGCAGCATATGGGTAATTTTGGATGTAGACTACGATTCTTGCGCATGGACATAACACGTAGGTGGCAATCATTTGCGTTTGGGGGTGGCGGGGAGGGCACTAGACGTACAACATCAGGTGAAAGTTTGGGGCAGAGGGACGTGGGGGGTGGGAGAAACAAATTGTTCTTGGGGCCCTAAATCATAAATTTTTCATCCGAAAATCAGCAATTTTCAGCAATTTTTTCCCTAAAGCAATTTGTTAGCATGCCTAAAATTTTGTATTTTACCTTGGCGGGCATACCTCTTTGGACGTACTTGGGCGCCCCCCACTAAACATTTGACCCCCAGACAAGCATGATATTATGAAAACATGACACCCATTCTGTTCCTTACACAAGAAATTGTGCAATGAAGCAGGAGGCCTTTGCAGAGGAGGCAGTGGCGGAGTGTCAGGCCGGCTGTCTGCCCAGCTGCAACCAGTGGAAGCTGAAGTTGGAGGCGACCAATACGCGCGACATTGACTATGACCTTATCCAGAAGGGCCCAATCACCGCCGCCCTCCACCTCAGCATCATATCACATGCATACACTATCTTTCAGGCTAGGCACTCCCGCTTACAATCTTCACATGGTTTGATGCACCGCAACGATTGCTCACTTGATTGTTCGTGAAACCAAGTGTTACGAAATTCGACTTGCAGGAAATAAAAAACTATTCTCTGAGCGATTTCCTCGGAAAATTGGGCGGTTTGATTTCAATAAATTTAGAGTGTGGCTATTTCAACGTTTGAATCATTTCAGGAATCGTGGGACTTTGGCTAGGAGCGGTTAGAATTGCTTATTAGCAACGCAACGTAACCTAAGTTGCATTGTAGAGCTTCATGTGCGTCCTTCATATTCTCGTCTTTCTCGTCAAAATGGCATTTACATTTGGCATGCGCAAAAAACAGTTATCATTTACTTTTTAACTTTCCAGAACTTTAACGCGTTTGTTTAGCAAGTTGTAAGTCAGCCTAAAATTTTTCTATTGGGTAAAAGGGGATTTCTTTAATTCGGTAAGGGATTTCTCAACTGGATGTACATTGAATGGTTCGTAATATTGTCATGCAAATATCATTGAAGACAATTTGGTCCGTAAGATAATGAAATTAAAGGTCTGTTAAATATTTTGGCATGAGATTGAGACCAATATCTCGAGTGGCCGTTTTTCTGATGCTTGGAATTCTCGCCTTTGCCGCCGGCTCAATCAGTGTCTATTTCGGCATTCACGGGTTCCTCATTGGCCACGCTTCTCTCATAGATCTTTTAAGACAGGTTAAAATAGCTAAAGACTTACTGCTATGTACTTACTACGTTGCTGGCCTTTTCATGTCTCTTTATGCAGCCAGAATGTTTTTACGAATATGTGAAAGACCTCACAAGTGCAGGACTGAAAAAAAGAGCCTGGACGAAAATGCTCCAATAGCGTCCAGCAGAGGTTGGTGCGATAAACAGCCTGGAGATGGGCTCTGCCCCAAAGGTCCTGCTCAAGAAGCTCTGTCTGTGCCCATAACGATTGCATCTCCACCGGCAAAAGTCAACCTGGTATTTATTCCACGAGCAAAGCAGTTTTCGGTGGCAACGATTTTGTAGGATTGTCATTGGGTTTTTCCATCCGGTCACACATATACAGTAACAGTACTACATTTTAATACGGAAGCCCAGTGGGACTTTGTTCAGCTGCAGCTAAACTCTACAATTGAAACGTTAGGCAATAAACGTTCTATGTGAGAAAATTTTTGGCCCAAATCAAGCGATTTAGAGCGCTGGATCGGTAGAGCAATCATTGTTATGCTTTCTCTTAAAAAAATAGCTTTCTAAGTTCTCAATTGGATAGTTAGGGTCGAAAATACAGAGAAGCGTAAGCAAATATTGGCAGCAAACAAGATCACTATCACTCATCACATTTCAGCCCATAATTTAAAAATGTTTTCAGAACCATTACATTTGTTCTTCTCAACCATCATACACTTATTTTGCCAAACCAAATTTATGTTAAGATGAAAAAGATTGGGAAATCACATCAAAAATTCTAACGAAAATAGCAAACGTAAATAATAATACACATATATATTGGGGGGTGGGGCGCAGGGAGGGGGGCGTACCACGTCTGCCAAGCCAAAAATTTCACCTGACATGCCCTCAAAATAAAACAAATTCTGCCAAAAATTGACTATTTTTGGCTTGACTTTTCATAAATTTACCTAACAAGGTATTATCGGCTATCGCCAATAGATGCGCGGCCTTGTTCAACTTGATAAGCAATAACATATATAATCACCAAGTCGGCTCAAGAAATCACATTCAAAGGTACAAAGTAACAAATTGGTCTAGGTATATTTTGGGTTTCTGAGGCATTTAAATGATAAACAATAATCTAAATAATAATAAATAACTAATAAAAGTAAAATGCAAGTTTTCGAAAAAATTTCGAATTTCGAGGTCTCCATTTTCGAGGTTTTTTGATCATAAATCCAGAACAAATCAAAATGACGCCATGCGCAGAAAAACCCTCCTAGCGACCACCCAGACGGACCTTCATGCAAAATTTCAGCCAATTTCGTTGAAAAACCGTGGAGGCCGGGCTCTGGAACCATGGAGGTATATATAATGGAGGGAAAACTCTTTAACGTTGGAAAGGGGGTGGGTACGCGAAACTCCAAAAGTTATAACACAGGGGGCTCTGAATGACCTTTTATTGACGGCTGCTATGGGTCGTAGGAAGCACCTACAGAGGCATTCTTGGGCTCAAAAAAAAAGCCCAAGTTTCTATTTTCCGAAACTGTGGTCATTTTATATACTTTCAGTTCAGAAAAAAGAGTTATCTCCAAAAAATAGCCCCCCCCTTTAATTTTCTGCTTAGATTGGCTGCCCGGCTAACCAAATAATGTAAACATTTCAATAAGAAATCGGGGGAACACAGTCAGCAGTTACCTACTTAGCAATTTAATGCTTCGCTTAGTACATTTACGAGTTACTATTTCCAATAATTTATCACCTATAGTTTCGCATTTAGACTTATAACGTGTGAGTATAGGGGAGTTTTGCCTCCATTTTATGCATCTCCATGCTGGAACCACATATATATATATATATATACTAGTAATATTGGTCAGTGGCCACGCTTTGCGCGGCCACCTATTGGTTATGGCTATGGTCCACAATCATGCCCTACACCAATGTACCAACAAACTGCATGCTGATTCCATCAAGATTCCCAGTGATTTTTGAACGAATTTGCTAAGCCCAATGTACTGGGAATTTCTTAAGCTTCTGTTCACTAAACATCAGCCAGAGCCAAAACAAAGTATGATTCAGCCCTGAATTTAATGACTCCAGTATAGCCTAATCGCTAGGAGCAGATGTCAGCACTGTGAACAAATATTTTTCATATAAATGCCTTGAAACATCTGGTCACCGAGTAAAGCCAAAATCGCGAAAATTGACTTTACTCATTTGGATTTTTCACTAACATGATTTTGAAAAGTTGACTAAGTAAACATGCAATTCAAAGTAGAATTGTTTTGCCTTAAATTTAAAAAAAAGTCCGCCAAAAAAAGTTAAAAACTGGTGGAGCTATTGACCTTCAAAGTTGGAAAATGACCAAAATGAGCACATTTTCGATATTTTCATCATTTTCAAGAATTCAGGCACAGGTGCGGGTATATGCCAGAGAATGTCCAATCTGAGATCTATCCAAAATGGTATCGTATGCCAAGATTTGATTAGAATCCAGCATGCCCAATCCATATTATCACCCGTATTATATAAGATATGCGGTCAGACGGACGAAAAATGGGGTAACTGTATAAGCGGGCCTTGGCCGCCTGCCGCTTCGGGCAGGGCGCCAGAGCTCCTCCGGCCTCCGGGCATGGGCGCTACGGCCCCTACGCTTCGCCTAGCATGCTTCGCATGCTAGGCTACGCTCCGGGGCCTCCGCACCCATGCCCTACGGGACGGCCTCCGGAGCTCTGACTGCCCTGCCCTCCGCGACAGGCGGCCTGCGGCCGCGCAAAAATAGTCAAATGCCTCGTTGAAGTCGGAAATTTGTAAAACCACCGCTCTCTAGCTTAAAATGGGGTGGATAAATTAATTTTCAAAAAAAGCTGTACGAGAATAAAATAATATAGTAGTAATAGTGAATAGTAATAAAATAAATAATCAAATAATGAAATAGTAATAAAAATTAAAATGCTTAATTCTCCTATAGAATGCTTCGTTTTTGATTGCTCAAAATAACCAATGCTGTAATTTCAGGTTATCGGGCTTTATAGAACCAGGCAGTACCTATGTAGTGAATGCGCAGTGCTGCACATTCAATTTGATGTACAAGACAAATGATGCGACTACTCTGGATGGGTGGGTTTTAGCAGTTGATCTCGAAGATACAATATCAGATGTGCCACTCTCACAACCATGGACAATAACAACAAGAAAACCAGTGCCAACAACGCGCAGACCATTATCTACCTACCGGTACCGCCCGCCTCTTTATGAGCGCTGTCCCAATCATACAGAACCATCTGACCCTGTACCCATGGTCATTTATAAGCCTGAAGATAAAGAAGAATTTGACCCGTTTACGGTTACATTGACTCCGAGAATTTTTTTTATTTTCGGCTCAACGGTGACAAATTTTTGCAGGAATGCCAATGGATGTTTCCATCCGGGCACACATACACAGTTACAATGATTGGAGTTGTTCTTAACTATAATCATTCATTCATTCATCTTGAGACGGAGTCTACCCATAAAATGTTCATTATTGTTCAATGGTACCATCGGCAAGCCAAAATCGGCCTCTTTTCAACCCAAAAATCGTTTTTTATCGAGTTTTAATTTGAAAATATACATCTACTACCATTTGAATCTGCACCTTTAACAGTAGCATTTTGTATAGACATTCAGTTTCAGACCCTTTTTCAGGGCGCGCCAAAACAAGGTGCAGCTGTATGTATTTCCTTTGACTTAGTGCTCGATAAAATAGATTTTTGGAAGAAAAGAGGATCACTTTTGACTTGCCGATGGTACCAGATATATTCTCCACTTTTAACAGTTCAAAAATTAAAATTTAAAATGAGAATTGAAAGGTGAAATTGAACTTGTGCATTCCATATGTTGATGCAACCGAAGTACCACGTCAGCCAAGCCAAAAAATGTCACCTGGCCGAGCCTCAAAATTGAAAAATTGCTGGCAAAAGTTGGCAATTTTTGGCAAAAATTTTATGTTTTTCTTAATTGTAGTCCTATGCCTCACCAAGGTAACAAATTTGAGCTTTCTATATATAAATTTTGTGATTTTAATCATATGTTTGTGTTCTGTCTGTGACAGACATACGTCCTTTTCTCTGGGGACTTTTCAACAATTTTCTCAAAAAACATAAACTTTTTGGCGATTTCGTGCAAGTTTAGATGATGCGCTCTCCAATGCAACGGGATTCAAATCGATTGAATGTTTAAGTGTGGAGCAAGAGCCTTATCAATTTTGTAATCTATAACTAACCTCAAAAACGTAAACCTGGGCCGAAAAGAAGGGCTGGCCACTGACATGCTCCCTCGCGCCAGCTCAATTCACCTAAATAATTTCATATATATTTTTAGAGTTGACCTCTGGGTTGAGTCTGGCACCATTTATGAAGTGAACGCAGAGACGAGCAACTTTAAGCTCAGATACACAGCAGACGCTGGCCTTGTTTACGATGCCTGGACCTTGGCGGTTGATGTGGCCAATGCGGTGACATTGCCGCCTGTCGGATTAGACCTTCAGTTTGGGGATGGGGAATGTCGGTGGGCTGAAGCGGCGCCATTATCAGTGCCCACCACCATTGCTTCTCCACCAGCGTCCAACCATCTGGCACTTAATTCCTACTTGCCGCACTTGTTCCGTTTAATGGCCGCTGTTTGAGCACTGCTATTGGACTTTTTACCACGTCAGTGCCCGAAGGCTGAGAGTTATAGTGAGACGGCTATATTTGGAGGAACCACGTGATTTTGTGGAAATCCTTGATCCTGCTAGAGTTGAGGAACCCCACCCATGGTTATTGCACGGCCTAAGACCACCTGCCATGGAGGGCAGGGCATTCAAAGCTCCGAAATTCGGATGACATGGGCTCGAAGGCCCCAGAGCCTAGCCTAGCATGCAAATCATGCTTGGTGAAGCATCGGGGCCGTAGCGCCCATGCCTGGAGGACAAAGGAGCCACGGTGCCCTGCCCAAAGCGGCAGGTGGCCAAGGCCAGCTTAAGCAGTTACCTCATATTTATGTCCATTTTTCCACATATATTTAGATATTATATAAGCCTTATGAATGTTCATTCATCAAAACGATCTAAACAAGATGTTACAGCCTTGTGAATTATATTAACTTTAATTGAGAAACCATTTTGAGCAACAAGGTATTATCGGCTATCCCTTTTTTTCTTTTAAATATAAAATCTTGTTTCAAAAATACAAACAAGCATAAATACATGGTTTTTAAAAAGAAATTTGCTGAATTTTGGCATGTTGGTTTGTCCAGTGGTATCTAGAAACATTCATCAAGAAGTTTCCAAATATATATTAGTTTTTCTAAATTTTATGGTTAGAAACCTAAAATTCAGATGAACGAATGAATTTAAATGAACGAATTAGAGTGAATTCGTTTTTAATAATAAGAACAAACGTAAATCTATTATAACTGGTACCATCGGCAAGCCAAATGTGGGTCTCTTTTCTCCAAATTTTGTAATTGCCTCGAGCAAAAAGTCAAGGAAAATTATCTACTACTTGTGGAAACTGCTGCTTGGACAGTTGCATTTTGTTTTTGGCGCGCAGTTCAGTGTCTCTTTCCATGCGCGCCCAAAAACAAAATGCAGATGATGCAGCAGATTCCACAAGTAGTAGATAAATTTCCTTGACTTTTTGCTCGAAGCAATTACAAAATTTGGAGAAAAGAGACCCACATTTGGCTTGCCGATGGTACCAGTTATTTCTTCCACTTTTAATATAGTGTAAAGTGTATAAATACAAATTTATATTATTTTATAACCTATGAAAAAGAATAAAAAAAATAAACTCTTAAAAAATATAACAAACATAAAAGAATTGAAAACATTTTAAGATATTATTGGATAAAATAATAAATAATAAAAAAAACAAAATTATTTAAAAAATATAACAAAGAGAAAAGATTCGAAAATCAAAAATACAATAAAAATTTATTGGCAAACTAACATATTTTTATGAAATTTTCATGATTTATACTTAGGGCAATCGATTTTGGGAAAAAAGTGATCTAATTTTGACCTGCCGATGGTACCAGTTGTTGACCGCGGAGCGGCCCGAAGGGCCGCTCCGCGGTCTATAGAGGTTACTCAACTTTTGTCCTCATATATATATATTTCTGGAAATGCTGTCCACGGGCGAATTCTCAACGGATCGGGACACACTTTTTTTTTCCTGAAAGCTAATGCTATTTTAGGAAGATCTGGAGGGGTAGACCCGGTTTCTGAGCATTTGAAACATTACTTTTTTGGGCTGAAATGTTTAAACATTGCCTTATACAGTTTTTGCGCTGTAGCACCTGTAATCTTGAGAATTGCACAGACAACTTGAGTTTTTTTGTTCACAAGTCGTATATAACAATTCCAAATCTGTGCTTACTTTTGAAAATGGTTGAGAAACCACAGACTTGCCCTCTTGAGTGACAAACTTTCACGCATGACAATGGCATCAATAATTAGTAGCAGCTGAACGGCTGATAATTGAACAGACAACTTGAGTTTTTTTGTTCACAAGTCGTATATAACAAATCCAAATCTGTGCTTACTTTTGAAAATGGTTGAGAAACCACAGACTTGCCTTCTTGAGTGACAAACTTTCAGGCATGACAATAGCATTAATAATTAGTAGCAGCTGAACGGCTGATAATTGAACAGAAGACTTTGGTTTTTTGATTCACAAGTCGTATATAACGATTCCAATTCTGTGCTTACTTTTGAAAATGGTCGAGAAACCACATACTTTTCCTTTTGAGATGCAATGTTCACCCTCACAGCAGAAATTTTCCTTAATTTATGGATTTTGCTACATGTGAAGGTGTAAGCGCTCCGCGGTCACCTATTGCGCTTTGCGCCATATACTTGTTTTCTCAACTTAAAATTTCCAAAAAAAAATAATTGCCTAAGAAGGATTCGAACCTCCCAGATTCAACCAGCCGTTCATTCACTTAGACCACTACGCCACTGGTGCATATGCGTTGTTGTTTAACTGAAGACTTATGAATAAAAGTCAATACATGAGGTCCAAGGACCCAGGGGGATGAGTGGGGGAAGAAATGAATACCTACTATCGTCCATTGAATAGATGCGGAGAAGAAGAAGAAGAAGGAGAAGGAGGAGTTCGGACAAATGGTTTTTTTTACAAATTTTACTACAATTCTGCAACTTTTCAGCAATTTCTCGCGATTTTTGGTCAATTTGATGATGCTCTTTCCAATGCAAAAAGAATTAGAAAGATTGAAGCTCCCTGTGACGAGCTAGAGCCTTATCAAAATAAAGATCTAGCAATAACCCTCAAAACGTACACCCAGGTCGAAAAGAGGGGCTGGGCGCTGACGGTTCGCTTTGCTCCCTCGCGTTAGCCCAATTGTTGAATTTAGGTTGTTTTTGTTATTAGATAAGGCCACACATCTCTTGGCGACAGCCACGATTACCTAGTTGCTAATTTGTTTCGTAGACTTTGGTGATGATTGATGAATAAGAAAATAAAATTTCAAGGCTGACTGGATATATTGTCCGTGGAACCACGATCGATATGGATGTCAGTAGTGTCATATCCTATCGAACTAACCATAATGAAGCTGATAATATGCCATGGCTTCCCTATGGCTTCATATTCGATGTCATTCCTTTACGACAGTAGTGATTGTTTTGTGTTATTTTTGAGCCATAATTATGCAATCCAATTTCTGCTGCCAGAAATGGCCCATTATTAAAAATGTTTTTTTATCAGAAACGAATTTTCAACACATTCTCTCTATCGATATCATTTGGGGTCGATGTCCTGACAGGTTCAAGAAGAAAAGGGAAAAAGGATATTTCTTTTAAAAGATAATTCTTTTAAAAACTCAAATATGGCTTGTTTGAACGAATTGATAATGCAGCTTAATTAACTACATAATATTTTGTTTAAGAACGCGATATTGTGTGTTCAAGAGGGGCTGAATTTCTAAACAAGATGAATGAATTAAAGTTATAGTTCAGTTATCGTTAATGTGATTTTGTTCTTCCTTTTAAGATCCAAAATGTCAAAACCTGATAATTCTTTTAAAAGCTCAAATCTGGCTTGTTCAAACCAATTGATAATGCAGCTTAATTGACAACATAATATTTTGATTGGAATGCGATATTGTGTAGTCCAGAGTGGCTGAATTTCTAAACAAGATGAATGAATTAAAGTTATAGATTAGTTATAGTTAATGTTGTTTTGTTCTTCCTTAAAGATCCAAAATGTCAAAACCAGATAGTTATTTTAAAAACTCAAATCTGGCATGTTCAAACCAATTGATAATGCAGCATAATTGACTACATAATATTTTGTTTTGGAATGCGATATTGTGTGTTCAAGAGGGGCTGAATTTCTAAACAAGATGAATGAATTAAAGTTATAGTTTAGTTATCGTTAATGTGATTTTGTTCTTCCTTTTAAGATCCAAAATGTCAAAACCAGATAATTCTTTAAAAAACTCAAATATGGCTTGTTCAAACCAATTGATAATGCAGCTTAATTGACAACATAATATTTGATTGGAATGCGATATTGTGTAGTCCAGAGTGGCTGAATTTCTAAACAAGATGAATGAATTAAAGTTATAGATTGGTTATAGGTAATGAGATTTTGTTCTTCCTTTTAAGATCCAAAATGTCAAAATCTGATAATTTTTTAAAAGCTCAAAGCTGGCTCGTTCAAACCAATTGATAATGCAGCCTAATTGACTACATAATATTTTGATTGGAATGCGATATTGTGTAGTCCAGAGTGGCTGAATTTCTAAACAAGATGAATGAATTAAAGTTATAGATTAGTTATAATTAATGTTGTTTTGTTCTTCCTTAAAGATCCAAAATGTCAAAACCAGATAAATCTTTTAAAAACTCAAATCTGGCATGTTCAAACCAATTGATAATGCAGCTTAATTGACAACATAATATTTTGTTTTGGAATGCGATATTGTGTGTTCAAGAGGGGTTGAATTTCTAAACAAGATGAATGAATTAAAGTTATAGTTTAGTTATCGTTAATGTGATTTTGTTCTTCCTTTTAAGATCCGAAATGTCAAAACCTGATAATTCTTTTAAAAGCTCAAATATGGAATGTTCAAACCAATTGATAATGCAGCTTAATTGACTACATAATATTTTGTTTTGGAAAGCGATATTGTGTGTTCAAGAGGGGCTGAATTTCTAAACAAGATGAATGAATTAAAGTTATAGTTTAGTTATCATTAATGTGATTTTGTTCTTCCTTTTAAGATCCAAAATGTCAAAACAAGATAATTCTTTTAAAAACTCAAATATGGCTTGTTCAAACCTATTGATAATGCAGCTTAATTGACTACATAATATTTTGATTGGAATGCGATATTGTGTAGTCCAGAGGGGCTGAATTTCTAAACAAGATGAATGAATCAAAGTTATAGTTTAGTTATCATTAATCTGATTTTGTTCTTCCTTTTAAGATCCAAAATGTCAAAACCTGATAATTATTTTAAAAGCTCAAATCTGGCTTGTTCGAACCAATTGATAATGCAGCTTAATTGACTACATAATACTTTGTTTTGGAATGCGATATTGTGTGTTCAAAAGGGGCTGAATTTCTAAACAAGATGAATGAATTAAAGTTATAGTTTAGTTATCGTTAATGTGATTTTGTTCTTCCTTTTAAGATCCAAAATGTCAAAACCAGATAATTCTTTTAAAAACTCAAATATGGCTCAATATTTCATTAACCCAAAGCACTTCGCGGTCACCATTGCGCTTTGCGCCATTATACTTGCTTGAAAAATAACTTAACCCCCATTTCGCCCTCTAATATCCGCCTCTGCCATACGTTCCCCAATGTTTGTGCAGCCAACGTTTTCAAAGGCCTTCAAAATTTAAGTTGAGCGATTAACATAGTTAAATAGTTTGTGTGACTCGCCAAAATAGTTAAATAACTCTTGTAAATCGCTCACTGATTGGTGTTTGAATGAAAATCACACTGCGACATTTCTCTGCTCCAATTCGTTCTCCTCGGGCATGGGAGGCTTTTGGAGAGTGAGAAGTACGGCATAATTCAGTGATGATCACTAATCACCAGTGCATCATTTTGTCAGTGATTGGCAGATGACACTGTACACAGGAAAGCCGTCCACCAGTCCGACACGCCCTTTGCGCTTGCTATGCCAGGCTCTACCTCTCACATGTGCCGCTTGCATGTCATAGTGGTACTGCACTCACTCTCATGACGATGGGTTTTGAAGCCATGCCTGAGCATAGACCCAACCGAATTAGGCTATTTGGCTGACTCCTAGAACCCCCCACCCAACACTTACCCCCCCCCAAACTGACACCCCCCCATGAATTACACCCCTCCCCCATAAATTACACCCCTCCCCCAAGAATTACACCCCAGGGCATATATATTGAAAATTTTTTTATTGCCTTAACATACTTCTCTTTACATATCTCGAAGTTTAAGACAGCCTTTTTGAGAGGTGTTAGAATTTTTGGACAAAAATTTTTTGACCCCCCATTTTTATGGTTGGATCTGAAAAAGGGATCAATTTTATACTATGTCCTAAAGCGGGAGCGTTCAAAGTGCTTTCGTTAGCTCACAGCAGCCATTTATGTAAAGGGAGGTCAGGCAAGTCGGTGGAAATGCAGAATTTCTGACCTAGATCACTAAAATTGCTCTAGCTAGCTCAATATTAAATAAAAATTAAAAATTCTAACTGTGTTGCAATTGCAACAATCTTAGAAACATTTTCCTGCCAATACATACGCAAAAATTAAGTGTTGTTGCATTGCTGCATCTGTTTTAAATGATAAATCGGAAAATTGAAAATTTCCATTTTTCGCTAAAAATCCCATTTTCGCGATTTCAACGGAATTGCCCAAGCTTGTAACATCTATTTTTGAATTTCTCACAAAAATTTTGGTCCTAGAAATGCCTTTCTATCGCTCCTACACTTCTGAGCATATCTAACTTTAGTCTGATTTTTGTGAGGAGGTCAAACTGAGCCCTATGTTATAGCATAGGAGGCTTCAGCAGTGATACAATTTTTGCACTAAAAAACTTCCTATTTCATGTAGATGATTAAATACCTACTTTTTTTACAAACATAGTTAGTCTATACCATGTTCGTCATGCTACTAGTTAGTCTATACCGCTATATAGGGCGTAGCCAACACAAAAACTAAAAGGCTCGTCCTTTGACTGTGGCAGTACCTACTAGTTAGTCCTTACCGAGTTGAGCACTTTAAAACATCAATGAACTCGGTATAGACTAACTAGTAGGTACTGCCACAGTGAAAGGACGAGCCTTTGCCTTTTAGTTTTTGTGTTGGCTACGCCCTATATAGCGGTATAGACTAACTAGTAGCATGATGAACACGGTATGGACTAACTCGGTATAGACTCAGTAAAAAAGTAGGTATTTAGTTGTTTAGAAAAAAATTCCTTGAGTTTAAATTTCGAGATATGTTAATTCTATCCAAATTGTAAGCACAGTAGTGATATAGTCACAAATATATAAACGTTTCGAAGATCAAACTTCTTCATCAGTAAAATAGATTTCTGACACTTGTCAGAACGAACATTATAATAACTATTAAAAATTAAGCAAAGAAAAAACATAGGAAATAGATGATATGATTCAAAATTTTCCTTTCGAGATATGTAAAGAGAGGCATTTTAAGCTAATAAAATTTTTTTCAAAATATACCCTTTGGGCAGTGATGTTCAACCGAAAAAAAATCCTTTTGTGTTGGGTAACCGAAACTCAAATGGGGCTCCCAGCTGTATTGTTTCGTTTTGTTTTGGGCCATTTCGGTTTTCGGTCTGACTTAGCAGTTTTCTTGAAATTTTTTTGATGATACATGAAAAGGCGGAAAACAAGGCAATTCTTCGGACAGATGAATCTTGAGACAACAATGCAATTCTTCCTACTTGAGAGCAAGCCAACGGTTCGCCTGAAAGAGGATGAGGGACTGAATACTGGACTCTTTCAAGCGATTGCGGCGGCTTTCCACTAGCAACCCCATGCGACTGAACAAGCGCTCAGCATCTGCTGAACTGGAGGGGAGCGAGTGGACACAGAGAGCTAGTTGACGAAAGACCGTGCAGTGGATGGGAAATGCGCAGTTGCAAGAGCATGTAGAAGGCGGAGCATCCTTGGGTAGTAGGTACTTCATCAAACCATCCATCGCTACACTGATTTCCCAGCCACTTTTACCATATTTCAAGGAAAGTGGTGACAAACAGACAGCCAAAAAGAGAAGACAACGCTGGTACAGCTGCATTTTGTGATGTAAGATAAGATGTAAGGACAGGATATGGCAGGACAGAAAAGTCATGCATTCCATCACTGTGACCTTGGGTGACACAAAGGGGAACATCTGAACATCTGCTGGTGGCAAGCCAAAGGTGCTCATGTCACTGCCACATATGAATATGTTGAAAGTCAGACCGAAAATTTGTGTCCTTTTTGGTTTTTCGGTTTCGTGTCATTTGTGCCACGAAAAAAACCGAAGTAGTTATTAAACCGAAAAAATGAAACTGAAAAAGTTTTCGGTTTTGGTATCGTTTCGTGTCGATTTCGGTCGGTATTGTTTTCGGTCGCACATCACTTCGCTTCGGTCGCACTCGTAATTCTTGGGGGGTGGGGGTGGGTGTAAGTCTTAGGGGGGTGTAATTCTTGGGGGGGGGGGTAACCCCATGGGGGGGTCTAAGTATTGGGGGGGGGGGGTTCTAGGAGTCAGCCGGCTATTTGCTACTTTATGTACATAATGCGAAGCCAGCTGCCTGAAATCCGCGTGTTTCATACAAGGACGGCCAAGTTCTTGTATTTGTAGCAAAACAATATCCTATGTTCTTCTAGCAGCAAACTCGGTTTTTGCAATTTTGGCATAAAACGGCCATATTGAAAAGTGACTTTAAATTTTACCTATATATCGCAAAAGTCAACCAAATATACTCAGACAGTCAGAACCAACTGATGAGCCGACTGTCTGTACCACTCTAGTTTTTGTTTAATCCGGCGAAACTAGAATCTAAAGGCCCAAAAAATGTCAATTTCAGCTATAAAAATCACCTAAAAGGAGTTTACATGTTCAAAAATGTTGAAAAATGTCCAAAAATGCGAGATTTTTACGTAAATGCCAACCAAAATGCAGGTAACACAGTTACACATAAAACATTTTATTACTACAAAGCTCAAATTGCAGGAAACCTGGGACGTTTAAAGGAAATTCCGAGCAAGAATTACAAATCTGATATCATTTATTCACAAAATTGAAATTAATGTATATATCATTCTTTCTTCTTTCTCGGCCACCCAATTTCATGGGGCCAGAACACTCCCGGACTACTTTTTGGGACCGCCCAAAATTTCCTTTTCCAAAATTTTTTTGGAGGCTTATCTTGGCCGTAGCGACCGATAGGGAGCTACTACGGCTACCACCATAAGTCGTGTGCGACCAAGGACTGACAATAGTACCAGGAGTAGGGCGTAGCCGGCGCAAGAACTTCAGAAAAACCCCCGGGAGTGTTCTGAACTTTCGGAAATGTCCGGGAGTGTCCTGGAGGGAATTTCATGTGTCTACTTTGTATTTTTGTTTTAATGAATAAATTTGGCCACTCAAATCTCAAAAGCTTAGCACTTCGCAATTTTGTTTACTACTGTAATTGGTTAATTAAGTCACCAAACCTGAAATTGGTCATGATATTTTAGTTGATAGTTACTGATTGAATTGCCTTATGAAATTTTACCTCACCAAATACAATTTCTTATCACATTTCTGTATTTTTTGTTTGTTGAAATTTCTTCGAAAATTTTATGTTCACTTTATTGCGATCGATGCAAGAAAAAATTGACAAGAAATTACGGTTGGGCATTCATAAATAATGAGAAACTGACAAAAACAGACTAAACAAACAGATTGATAATTTTATTATTTTTTATAATTTAACTAATTACATTGCGATATTTTGGTTTGGTTAATGGCGACAGTTATTGCGTCAGGTTGATTTGAATATTAT
Source organism: Ptycholaimellus sp. GST1_10 (assembly GCA_030248095.1). Lineage (NCBI taxonomy): Eukaryota > Metazoa > Nematoda > Chromadorea > Chromadorida > Chromadoridae > Ptycholaimellus > Ptycholaimellus sp. GST1_10. The sequence continues at coordinate 20,067 of JASANA010012331.1, read as the reverse complement.
CCAGCAATCAAGGTCAAATATTGCATTGTGTTATATGTACGGAAAGGAGCTATTGCATTTAAAAGGCTGATCACTTCATCAGTGGGATTAGTATAAACTTCCCAGTCTTAATAATTTTCCAAGCCTCCTTAAGTTTTTCATCACTTATTTTAGCACTCGCACTTTCGACACTACCATTTAAATTAGGGTTTTCATCATTCCCATAGCTTCCCTTCTTTTCCTCGCCACTTTCATCATTCCTTTTTCCACTCTCATTTTCAGCCCTCGCCATCGCTTTGAATAAATATTTAGCTAAAGATGATTCGGGAGATTTAGCATCTTCACTTTCACTCCCCACCTCACTCCCTTCTTCATCGTTCGCATAGCTGTCATCAACTTCATTGTTTCGACCTCGTGCAAGCACTCCACTCTCATCATCTCTGTCCCTAATGCTGCCAACCTGACCTCTGCTCTCATACCCGCCACTCTCTCCACCGTTGACGAATTTTGATGGCAGATTTTGAGGCTCGGGTTCGGGTCCAGGTTCTGGTTCTGGCTCAGGGACTGGCTCATAATTATTTAGAGAACTAGGGGCTGGCTCAGGCTCTGGTCCAGGTTCAGGCTCTGGCTCAGGGACTGGCTCAGCATTCATTTGAGACATCGGCTCTGGCTCGGGGCCAGGTTCGTGGCCTGGCCTAGGGACTGGCTCCATATTAGGTCTAGTTACTGGCTCTAAATTAATGTTAGGTCTAGGGGCAGGGGGGGCTGGGCCAAGCGGAAAGGGAAGCTCAAAGGGTGGCTCAGGGGTGGTCGGGGGAGGGAGGAGAGGCTGCTCCTCGGACGGATGTGGGGCTTTGATGCGGCAGAGGGCGATCTCGGCGGATTTGCGACGGCCTTTTAGGAGGTGGATGTGTCCGCGTTTGCTCAGCACCAGGTTCTGGCCCACGAAATGCTCTCGCGGCCCGGATCCGATGTGCGCCAGGGTGATTCGCGAATCCTGGATAAAATATAATTGGAAGACAAACGAATACATCAATTGTTGCTATATGCAGTTAGGGAAGACTAGCAAACTGGCTGAAACATCAGCAGGTTGAGTCTAAAACTTGCTCTAAGTCTTCTATTGATTTTCGAGGACATGCTACCTTGAAATGGTACTTCAGATGATCAATCGTTTTAGATCTTAACGAAATTTTAATTTATTAATTTAATTTAATATTATATATCAATTTTAACATTAATTTTAAATCAAAAAAACGGGCCATCACCCTGAGCAGTCCAGCGGCCGCAAACTGGCCCCTGCCGTCCGGGAAGTAGGCCAGCCCGTCCGCCTGCTGCGCCTGGCATACCTGCTTGGCTTCCTGGAAATCTCCCTGATTGAGTCATCCTAGACCATACTTGTCCCGACAACACACCAACCTTCACCAATCAAATCAATTTCGGCAATTTTTTTAAATTGTCTAATTTTCGAAAATTTTTGCAAAAATTAGAAATTTCGCAAATTTTTGCAACAATTGAAAATGTCGCATATTTTTGCAAAATAGTGCAACTAAATCATCCAACTGCCCAACTTTGGTCTCCCTTTAGTGGTGACACTGGTGGGGGAATTGGGGTGGGTAAGGGCGTCGAACTACGGGGTCGGGTTCAATAGGGACAGGTATGTCCCAGACACTGGAGGCTTTGAGAGGGCCCAACGGAGTGAGTGATGGGCCCGAAGCGGCTGGGGCGGCGGAAGAGGCCGACGCAGGTGTTGCGGGTGATGCGCTGCGGGAAGAGCTCCGGGCAGCCGAAGTCCTGGTAGGCTAGCGAGGGCTGCTGGGCCAGCATGAAGAGGAGGAAGAGGGTCAGCATGGCTCTGGAGGGTTTGGAGAGTCGCTGATGGCTGCAATCCGACCCTCTAATGGTTATGCCCGTAAATTAACAACCATGGAGTTGGTTGGTTTTGACTAAATTGTCATCAAAGGAGGGCAGCTGGTCAATTTTATTGCACTTTAGAGGACCAGCATGGCTTTAAATGAGGGTCGCTGACGGCTGCAGTGAACCTAGACTAATCTGAACTGAGCACGGCTAGATAAGAATGCGGGGTCTTTCGATGATTATATCTCGATTTCAAAGGTTATTTGTTAGGCTTCAGACTTGAATAGCTATGAATTGAGAGGGAAGACAGGCAGTTTATAGAGTTTTCAGAGCCTGTTTTTATTCAAATGAGAATCTTTGGGAACGGGCTTTTATTTTTTACATTCAACCTTTGACACAGTGTGGGAGGTTTCAGAATTTAAAGGTTGAAAATATAATAAGTTTCCCATAAGCCTAATTCAGAAATGAGATAATACATTTTAAAAAGACACATTTTAAGAGCCACTTTTTGAGAGCAGCATGAATCGGCCGGACATAAATTTTTTGACCCCCCTTTTTTATGGCAGATTCTTAATCTCCATACATTTTTATGTAACTCCACCAATTTTGGGCGAAAAATATGCAGAAATGGGCTCACAACAGCTCAAAACGTAAAGGGAGGTCGAGAATTTGTCAAAATTTGAGTTTTAACGAGTTTAAGTCATATAACTGCCGATTTCTAGGTATTTTTCATTCAAAATACTAGCATTATGGGCATCGATCGAAAGCTAACAATCTTGCCAACCTGTCTGTGCCCTGGGTTTGTTCCAAATATGCACCAGAATCGAAAAAACCTTCATTAACTCGTTGATTACTAAAATCAGAATTTTTCCATTTTTGTCAAAAATTGTCATTTTCATGCCCTCAACTTACCTATTCGGGTGAATGACCATCATTTTTGAAATTCTCATCAAATTTTGGTCTAGGAAATGATGAGAAATCTTGCAAAAAGGGGTGGTCCAAACTAACGGCAATCACATTTGTAAGCCACAGTCAAGAATGGCCCCATGTTATAACATAGGGCACTTTGGCGAAGGTGCAATTTTTGCACTAAAAAACTTCCTGCTCTTCTGTACATCAATATTTCTCAATTTCCTTTTGTGAGTTTACTTATCTAACCTTATGCAAATATTTATGAAGAAAAAATATTGGGTTTCTCTTGGCAATTTTGAAAAAAGACCCAAAGATTGTGGACAAGTCAAGAATTGGCCCTATGCTATAACATAGGCAAAAAACGACCAAAAAATTTTTGGTCTTGTATTTTGATTCCAATGGCCTAAATCGATACTCCTGCCTCAAATACACCAGAATATGTCATTTTTGTAGCCCATTTTGACGTATTTTGAATTTACATATTAGGGGATTTTGGGACCAGCTTAGGGTCACAATGGGGAAAACAATTCGTAAAGATCATATTTCAAAATACATCAAAATGGGCCACAAAAATGCCATATTCTGGTGTATTTGAGGCAGGAGTATCGATTTAGGCCATTGGAATCAAAATACAAGACCTAAAATTTTTTGGTCGTTTTTTGCATAGGGCCAATTCTTGACTTGTCCACAATCTTTGAGTCTTTTTTCAAAATTGCCAAGAGAAACCCAATATTTTTTCTTCATAAATATTTGCATAAGGCCTAGATAAGTAAACACACAAAAGGAAATTGAGAAATATTGATGTACAGAAGAGCAGGAAGTTTTTTAGTGCAAAAATTGCACCTTCGCCAAAGTGCCCTATGTTATAACATGGGGCCATTCTTGACTGTGGCTTACAAATGTGCTTGCCGTTAGTTTGGACCACCCCTTTTTGCAAGATTTCTCATCATTTCCTAGACCAAAATTTGATGAGAATTTCAAAAATGATGGTCATTCACCCGAATAGGTAAGTTGAGGGCATGAAAATGACAATTTTTGACAAAAATGGAAAAATTCTGATTTTAGTAATCAACGAGTTAATGAAGGTTTTTTCGATTCTGGTGCATATTTGGAACAAACCCAGGGCACAGACAGGTTGGCAAGATTGTTAGCTTTCGATCGATGCCCATAATGCTAGTATTTTGAATGAAAAATACCTAGAAATCGGCAGTTATATGACTTAAACTCGTTAAAACTCAAATTTTGACAAATTTTCGACCTCCTTTTAAGTTTTGAGCTGTTGTGAGCCCATTTCTGCATATATTTCGCCCAAAATTGGTAGAGTTACATAAAAATGTATGGAGATTAAGAATCTGCCATAAAAAAGGGGGGTCAAAAAATTTATGTCCGGCCCCCTTTGTAGGATTCGTGTTCCTACCAAAAACCGGGTCTTAAATTAGTAGCTGAGCACATGCGATTTCATCAAGACCTGTGCGTAACACATGCCCAAGTAGCCATAAGGTTGGGTGTGGACATAAAGACAAAAGAAACATATTTATGATCTTGATAGACTGGTAACTCTATTTACAGAAATTTAAAAAGCCAGTAACAAGAAAAATTCTGAAATTTAAACAGCCAGAAACAAGAGAAAGGAAACAATCATCCATCCCAAGCCTTTTGCACAGGCCTTGGCTCCGTTGCAAAGGTCATCCTTGCAGGAGCAGAAGGTCTCCTTCCCTTTGCCCTGCCTGAAAAGCGCCACCTGACATCCAGAGCCCTCAGATTTTGAGCACTGACTGAAACAGGACAGGCTCGTGAAGGGTACAGGAGTCGCTGGGGATTGGTTGGCCAGCGACGCAGGCTTGTTTGTAGGCTGGGAAATAGCCCTTTACTTCCGCCTTCACCAGGGTACACGTACAGTAGTCGCAGCCAGAAATGATGAAGCAGAATTTCCACTCTGAGTAGCAATTGGTCGTCAGGAAACGGCTCGTCACCCAGCAGCGAATCCCCAGGGCCACACCTTTGTCAGTTGTTCCTTTTATCAACTTCATTACGTCAGGCTTTGTGAGTTAAAAAAAATTAGTTAAATAAAAAATATAGCGAATTTTGTCGGAATAGATCGGAGCCTAGACAAGCGGGGCGATTTATAAGAATACCAGAAATTGTTAAATATCTGACTCCTTGAATGGTGGTATGCTGAAATAGTAAATATTTTACGACAAATTAGAGAAACTTTCGACCTATTTTTACCATAGTTGATAAAGGAACAGAGAGCTTGATGAAAAAATTTTGTTAGGTTGTAAAAGAGGGCAAGTTTTTGGGTGAATTGCCAGGAACTGTGCCAGGTTTGGTGAGAAATTTGAAATTTGTTCAAGTGGCAGTGCTTTCTGAGGTTATTTTTTCCAATTCATCCGGATGGGCCTTACACAATGTATCATGGAGGATGATACCAGTATCTTTAACAGTGCCAAAGCTGGTATCATTGTCCATAGTAATATGATGCTCAAACCTTTCCTCCAGTATTATTAAAACAAATATTAGTTTTAATAATGTTTTTCTTTTTTCATGACCGGTTGTTGCACACAAGATGAGAAGAGCTCGAAGGGCCATCGTTTGAGTGGTTGGAACACGTTTTCTTGCGAAGCTTAGACGAAATACGAAAGCACAAGTTGTCGGGATGACTGCACTTTGCCATGAATCTTCCTAACTATATATGAATTACTGTTGTGTTTCGCAGCCTCCATCATGCAACGTGCAGCGTTTTAAAGTGCACGTGGGCTTTTGTATATTGTGTTCAAAATAAATTTTCAGTTTTTAAATTTCTGCAATTTTGAGATCATTAAAATTGAATTTTTTGGGGTTACTGCGGCTGACACCTAGTTTCCCCCCCCCCCCCCCCCCATGGGATTTCACCCCCCCCCCCCATGGGGAAAACCGGCCAGCCATGGGGAAACCCCCCCCCCTAGAAAGTCCCCCCCCCATGAAGTTCCCCCCCCCAAGATTTTACCTACCACACACACCCTGCGCTAACCCGTCCCCTAGTTGATACGGCTCAGCAGTAAAACTAGGTGAAAATAGGTGAAATTGTGTGTTGGGGGGTAAACTAGTCGTCGTTTTCGACGCCTTTTTTCCCCCCCCCCCCCAAGAGTTTTGACGCCTAGTTCCCCCCCCCCAGAGTTTTGACGCCTAGTCCCCCCCCCCCCCCCCCCCAAGACACAAATTTCCCAATTTAGACTGCCGTATCAACTAGGGGACGCGTTAGCGCAGGGTGTGTGGTGGGGGGGGGGGAACTTTCTAGGGGGGGAACTTTCATGAGGGGGGGTTATTGATTGGGGGGGGGGGGGGGGAAATCCCATTGGGGGAAACTAGGTGTCAGCCGTTACTGCTTTGAAACCAAAAGATTAAACGGTAGATAAACGTAGACATACCTATATAGATGAAGTTGTTTTTATTTTCAATTTGACTCTTTTTTCCTTCGTTTTTTTCCTTCGTTCTTTATTGCTGAAAAATGGTACCACATATTAGTAGAAACCAAACAGAAGAAATGCGGATTTGCGGCAAATCATTGAGCCTATTGAATGGAGTAAAAAACAAGGCAGCTATCAGTTGATCAGGCTGATTGGGCGTCGGGTAGATTCAAGCTGCCTTAGCTAGGTTCAAGCGCACCCCCCACCCTAGAATCTCCGATTCTGTCAATCTATTCCAAATCATGTGTACCCGAAGGGGCCTTGGGTGGGCCAGTTTTACTGCGCCGATCCTGAATGCAACTGTCAAAGAAGCAGATTCTATTAGTATTTCATGTGTTTCTTCATCTTTTAACTCGTCTTTTGCCTATAGGGATCGTGCGAGCGAAGCGTAATTTTAAGTAAGTATTAATTTTTGCAACTTTTGTCAATAAGTTTTATTAATTAGCTTGTATGAAATAATGGTAAAAATTTTTGTTTAAAAGGATCAGGAAATTCGAAGAGCTTATCTCAAATTTCTTCTTTCTTGGTCTTTCTTCTTCTGTTCTTTGGCACTCGTACACCTCAACGGCTCGATTAGCAACTCCCGCAGGCCCAATGTGGTGCGCGGCGAAGTAGAGGAAATGTGTCGAGTACCTTCAATACAGCAGAAGTTGAGGGTTGTCCTTTTCGCCGCGCACTGAGTTGTCCTCTCGTATTCTCTTGTCCTTGTCTTGTGTACACTCGCTGTGTGCGCTCGTCCTGGACCCAACTACCTGAAATAAACCTGAAAAAGATTTTATCCTTACTTTTTATTGAGTCGATTTCTCTTCCGTGTCTGCTGTGCTTTCTGCTACCTCGTTGTAGAGGATCGAAACCATTTTTGACATATTGCCATTGAATATCGACGTAAAGAGCTGAGGATATTTCCTGTTCAGCTTTTGTACAACCAACTTCATCTCCTTCCTGTTGTAACCTCGTTTTGCCATTGTTGAAGCCAGAATTATGAAATTCAATCTTAGATCTTCCCATTCGCAGCAGATTCTGCAGAATCGAAGTGTCTGACTGAAAAAGGTATTTAGACCGATTTGCAATGGCTGATTGCTGTACTTATCTGGTAATGAGATGACTTCGAATTTGAAGCCTCTGCGTTTGTCATATATTCTTCTACCACGTCCTTCGGCATCTATTTCGATGTCTAGGAAGTGTATTGTTCCATCTTCTACAGGGTCAAAATTCAGTGGTAAGGATGGTGGATAGATGTTCTTTGCTACTTCTTCTAGTAGGTCTCCTTTGAAGCAGATGATGTCGTCTATGTATCTTCTTGTTCCGGATAGTCTTCTACTGATTCCATAGTGTTCCTGATTCATGAGATAGTCGTACTCTAATTTGGAAAGTACCAAATCCGCGAACAGTGGACTACAGCTGGTTCCCATGCTGACGCCTCTGACCTGTCTAAATATGGTACCTGAGTATTCTACGTATGCCTCATCCACTACGTATTTAGTCATATCCTTGACTTGTTTTTCCGTATAGCTATTTTCTTTCCTATCTTCTGAATTGTGCATGTATGCTCTCTTCCCTTTGGTTATGTATTTGTTTTTCCTGAATACTATCTCCACTATGCTGTATAGGCAGCTCAAAATGAGATGATGTTCAAGAGCTGTGAATAGTGTACTAAAGTCTGCTGTTACCATTCTATCGTTTGGTCTAATTCTTCCAGTTCTGATTAGGTGTATGACCTCTCCACTGTTTTTTATACTCCAAAAAACATCCAGACCCCTTCGTTCTCCTACACTCTTGCAGTATCGTTCCCAGTTAGCTTTAACACAGCTGTATATGTTTGTCATTGCTAGGCCCAGTGGTTTGAGTGAACTTCTTTTAGCCCCCGCTATGAACCTAGCGCTGATAGGTGTTTTGTGGAATTTAGGCGACATCCAAATTGCTGGTATGGTCTTGTTTTCGTCTTCCAGTTCTCCTAGGTGGAACTTACTTAGTATCTCCTCGTGGTTTTCCATGAGTTGGACCTTGTCGATCTCACTGACAGGCATGTAGGTCTCATTTCCTTCGAATGTGCTAATGCAGCCTGTCTCTATCGTGACTCCTAGTTCTTTGTTGAGCCACTCTATGTAGGCCAGTTTGCATATTATAGCTATATTGTTCGAAGCCTTGTCAACAGGTGTTATAACGTAGTCTCTGTGTATAATCCGTAGTTCTGTTTTGAACGCCTCGTCAGCAACCAGTACCTCGTCTTCTTGTTTCCCTTTGATGGTGGGTACTAGTTGATTGTAGGAAGACTCGAGTTCCATGCATAGAATGGAGTATGCAGTTGCCGCAACTTGCTCTGTGATAGTTTTAGTCTTCATAAGTTTTTCCAGCCAGGTTTGCAGGCTTAAAGCACCACTGTAACGTGCTACCAGAATTCCGCTTTTATCGTGTGGCCTGAATTTTAACCCTTTGCTGAACATCTCTTTTAGTTTCCTTGGTAGCCAGGTAAGATCCCCTGTTAGCACATGACCTTCCTCATTTTTGAGTTTCTCAGGCATCTCCCTGCATTTGCACCCTTTCTTCAGTGTTTTTTCCATAGATTCCTTGTCTAGACCCTTCAAGAATTTAGAATAGTTCAATGCCATTGATCCTAGCTGCTCTGGTAGTTGGTTATAAAACCGAGTTTCATCTATCACTTCTTTTGGTATTGGTATTCGTTTCTTGCATTTTGATAGTATCCTTTCTGCGCTCATGGCTGTGCTCCATCTATTGCAGTATATCTGTGGTATCGATATCTTTGGTATTGGTTTTTGTTTCTGCTTTCTGTTCATCGAGAATCGTGAAGTGGCATAGCTCGTGACCAGTTGGTACATTTCGTATGCCTGTACATTGTTTTCCTCTCTCAAATAGTTAATAAGGCCTTTAAGTTCTTTGTTTTTGAGGCATCTCAATAGTCCGAAAGCCTCCTTTCTTTTGAATTTCATGTCTATCAGGGTATTCGAAGTGAGTTCAAAGTCTTCCCGTGTGTTTAAATTGTTGTCTTCTCCTCTTCTTCTACCTCTGATTTTGCAGTCTCCTCGTGGTACAGCTCTTTCGGTAACTACTTTGAACCAAGGGCATTGTCTGCGATCCACCGGGTCAGTCAATTCTGTAATTGTTCCAAAGCCCAGTGCATTCGTATTCAGTCCCCATGGGTACACTGTGTTTAAAGTTATTGTCCAGTCTCTTTCTCTCTCCTCCAATGCTCTTGGGTTGTGATTCAGTTCTACTTCTGTTATTTGATCCAGAATTTTGACGTTAGGTTCTACTATTCTCCCGTGTGCATGGTGCAGATGTTTATATACTATGGTATCTAGCTCTCCTTTGCGTATATTTCTTCTATGGTCTCGCATTCTGTCCTTCACTCTTTTTGAAGTTAATCCTACGTATATCATATCGCATCCTGGGTATGTGCATTCAAGTGCATAGATGACTGCTTTACTATCGCATCCCACTCCTTGTGAAGTGTTACACGCTATCTTTTTGTTGGTATGTGATGGTGTTATCCAGTTGTTTTGTTCAGAGAACGTATTGCAAGTACCACATCTTCCGCATTTTACAGCCTTTGCATTCCTGTTGCAATCCTGAGTAGCCAATTTTCTGCCTTCCCTGTCGTATAGGGTATTTTCCTTTGCGTCCCTTGCCAATGGGCCCAATACTTGCGAAGGTATAGCCAGTGTTTCCTGTTCTTGAAATTTTGAATGTGCCGAAGTCCTAGCTTGTGTGGTCCTGAGCCTCCCATGCCACATGCTCTCCTTTCCAGCTGGCCCTGAGACTGCCACTCGACCCCGAGCCAGCCTGTGAGTCGAGCTAAGAGCTGGGTTTTCTTTAGGTTGTAACTTCATGTTTGCTAGGATGGTGAGTTTAAAGCCATCACCAAGGCTATGGTTCCAGAGTCCATCTAGGTATCCTCTGGATAGTCCTGTTGCTATTAGGAGTGTATTGTTTTAGATTCCGCACATCTAGCAGATGCAATAGTCATAAAATACGTTGTCATCTCCCCTTTTTTGATATGAGATGACGGGTGGACTGTATTGTTTCTAAAGTGGCTATCTGTAGCTGGGTCGGCCATGAGCTGGCGCGTCCGCGGCAGGGGTCAGGATCCTTTAGATTGTTTGTTTTACTATACGTTAGAAGGCACGAAATTATTCTTTATAATATTTGATAATATTGGGACTGGCTAGTAGTTTTGCATTGTAAGATTTTGGCTAAATTGGATTATTGAAATTTGTAGCAGATATTTGAGGTTTTTTGTAGAAGGAAATTTTCTTCGAAATTTACAGGAATAATTTATTTGGATTAGGAATTTTGGTTAAATTCTTTGAAAAACAAATAGATGATAATTTATAAAATACAGCACTTTCCGGCATCTTGCCTAAGTGCACACCGTCCGGCATCTTGCCTAGGTGTATTGAATCTTTGCGCTTTCCGGCATCTTGCCTGAGCGCTCACCTTCCGGCGCTTGCCTAGGTGAAAGCTTGTTGCCATCCATGCACCATTTTCAGTGCGTAGCCAATGGCTTTGAGAATCTATTGCACTTTCCGGCTACTAGCCTAAGTGCACACCGTTCGGCTCTTGCCTGGGTGTTTTAACATAATGTTTTCAGAACATACGTCTCAGGTGTAAGAGGATAAATGAGAAGAAAAGAAACTAAAGTTGAAAGACTAAGTTGAAGTTGAAATCCGTTCGCAGCTTGAGATGATGCTCTGTCTTGCTGTTGCTGAAGTAATCGTAGTGGTCACCTTTGACCCCTCGCGTTGTCCACGCGGCAGGGTCATCCGCAACCTAGGGTAATTTTAAGTAAGTATTAATTTTTGCAACTTTTGTCAATAAGTTTTATTAATTAGCTTGTATGAAATAATGGTAAAAATTTTTGTTTAAAAGGATCAGGAAATTCGAAGAGCTTATCTCAAATTTCTTCTTTCTTGGTCTTTCTTCTTCTGTTCTTTGGCACTCGTACACCTCAACGGCTCGATTAGCAACTCCCGCAGGCCCAATGTGGTGCGCGGCGAAGTAGAGGAAATGTGTCGAGTACCTTCAATACAGCAGAAGTTGAGGGTTGTCCTTTTCGCCGCGCACTGAGTTGTCCTCTCGTATTCTCTTGTCCTTGTCTTGTGTACACTCGCTGTGTGCGCTCGTCCTGGACCCAACTACCTGAAATAAACCTGAAAAAGATTTTATCCTTACTTTTTATTGAGTCGATTTCTCTTCCGTGTCTGCTGTGCTTTCTGCTACCTCGTTGTAGAGGATCGAAACCATTTTTGACATATTGCCATTGAATATCGACGTAAAGAGCTGAGGATATTTCCTGTTCAGCTTTTGTACAACCAACTTCATCTCCTTCCTGTTGTAACCTCGTTTTGCCATTGTTGAAGCCAGAATTATGAAATTCAATCTTAGATCTTCCCATTCGCAGCAGATTCTGCAGAATCGAAGTGTCTGACTGAAAAAGGTATTTAGACCGATTTGCAATGGCTGATTGCTGTACTTATCTGGTAATGAGATGACTTCGAATTTGAAGCCTCTGCGTTTGTCATATATTCTTCTACCACGTCCTTCGGCATCTATTTCGATGTCTAGGAAGTGTATTGTTCCATCTTCTACAGGGTCAAAATTCAGTGGTAAGGATGGTGGATAGATGTTCTTTGCTACTTCTTCTAGTAGGTCTCCTTTGAAGCAGATGATGTCGTCTATGTATCTTCTTGTTCCGGATAGTCTTCTACTGATTCCATAGTGTTCCTGATTCATGAGATAGTCGTACTCTAATTTGGAAAGTACCAAATCCGCGAACAGTGGACTACAGCTGGTTCCCATGCTGACGCCTCTGACCTGTCTAAATATGGTACCTGAGTATTCTACGTATGCCTCATCCACTACGTATTTAGTCATATCCTTGACTTGTTTTTCCGTATAGCTATTTTCTTTCCTATCTTCTGAATTGTGCATGTATGCTCTCTTCCCTTTGGTTATGTATTTGTTTTTCCTGAATACTATCTCCACTATGCTGTATAGGCAGCTCAAAATGAGATGATGTTCAAGAGCTGTGAATAGTGTACTAAAGTCTGCTGTTACCATTCTATCGTTTGGTCTAATTCTTCCAGTTCTGATTAGGTGTATGACCTCTCCACTGTTTTTTATACTCCAAAAAACATCCAGACCCCTTCGTTCTCCTACACTCTTGCAGTATCGTTCCCAGTTAGCTTTAACACAGCTGTATATGTTTGTCATTGCTAGGCCCAGTGGTTTGAGTGAACTTCTTTTAGCCCCCGCTATGAACCTAGCACTGATAGGTGTTTTGTGGAATTTAGGCGACATCCAAATTGCTGGTATGGTCTTGTTTTCGTCTTCCAGTTCTCCTAGGTGGAACTTACTTAGTATCTCCTCGTGGTTTTCCATGAGTTGGACCTTGTCGATCTCACTGACAGGCATGTAGGTCTCATTTCCTTCGAATGTGCTAATGCAGCCTGTCTCTATCGTGACTCCTAGTTCTTTGTTGAGCCACTCTATGTAGGCCAGTTTGCATATTATAGCTATATTGTTCGAAGCCTTGTCAACAGGTGTTATAACGTAGTCTCTGTGTATAATCCGTAGTTCTGTTTTGAACGCCTCGTCAGCAACCAGTACCTCGTCTTCTTGTTTCCCTTTGATGGTGGGTACTAGTTGATTGTAGGAAGACTCGAGTTCCATGCATAGAATGGAGTATGCAGTTGCCGCAACTTGCTCTGTGATAGTTTTAGTCTTCATAAGTTTTTCCAGCCAGGTTTGCAGGCTTAAAGCACCACTGTAACGTGCTACCAGAATTCCGCTTTTATCGTGTGGCCTGAATTTTAACCCTTTGCTGAACATCTCTTTTAGTTTCCTTGGTAGCCAGGTAAGATCCCCTGTTAGCACATGACCTTCCTCATTTTTGAGTTTCTCAGGCATCTCCCTGCATTTGCACCCTTTCTTCAGTGTTTTTTCCATAGATTCCTTGTCTAGACCCTTCAAGAATTTAGAATAGTTCAATGCCATTGATCCTAGCTGCTCTGGTAGTTGGTTATAAAACCGAGTTTCATCTATCACTTCTTTTGGTATTGGTATTCGTTTCTTGCATTTTGATAGTATCCTTTCTGCGCTCATGGCTGTGCTCCATCTATTGCAGTATATCTGTGGTATCGATATCTTTGGTATTGGTTTTTGTTTCTGCTTTCTGTTCATCGAGAATCGTGAAGTGGCATAGCTCGTGACCAGTTGGTACATTTCGTATGCCTGTACATTGTTTTCCTCTCTCAAATAGTTAATAAGGCCTTTAAGTTCTTTGTTTTTGAGGCATCTCAATAGTCCGAAAGCCTCCTTTCTTTTGAATTTCATGTCTATCAGGGTATTCGAAGTGAGTTCAAAGTCTTCCCGTGTGTTTAAATTGTTGTCTTCTCCTCTTCTTCTACCTCTGATTTTGCAGTCCTGAATCGACTATTTCCTATGCTAAAGCATAGGACTTCCCAGGCTTCAACAAATATTTCTCAGTAGCAGCTGAACGGCTAAGAATTGCCCACAAGACTTGAGTTTTTTGTTCACAATTCATATATTCTGATTCTAAATCTGTGCTTACTTTTGATGTTAGTTGAGAAACCACGGACTTGCCATTTTGCCCTCTTTTTTGAATGGATGTGAATTTGTCACTCAAAAGGGCAAGTAGGTGGTTTCTTCACCAATATGAAAAGTAAGCACAGATTTAGAATCAGAATATATGAATTGTGAACAAAAAAACTCAAGTCTTGTGGGCAATTCTTAGCCGTTCAGCTGCTACTGAGAAATATTTGTTGAAGCCTGGGAAGTCCTATGCTTTAGCATAGGAAATAGTCGATTCAGGATTTACCAATTTTGAACTAAAACAAAGGAAACAAATGTGGCAGTAGGGTGTATTGGACCCTAAAGAAGATATTTAGGCAGTAAAAATGGAAATCTGAGACAACAATTTTTTTCCGGAAATTTTGCCTATGCTTTAACATAGGGCCAAATGTTGAGTGCAAATTTTCAATCGAAAAAATTCCTGATGATGTCAGACCAAAACCTAACGAATTATATATCAAAATGACCACAAGAACCTGAATTTTAACGTGGTTATGGTCTACCCCTTGGCAGAACCACTCAAATTTGAGTTATCAGTTTTTTTGTGCCAAAATTGAAAAACTGATATTTTCGATTTTTCTAAATTACGTTTTTCAGAACAATTTTTGGAAAAATTCAAGTACGCCACCTTTTTTGTCTCCAAATTGCCTTTCGATTGATATGAAATGGTCCACACTTATCTAAAGTTTCTTAGTCAAAATTTTCAAAAAACCAAAATTGCAGGTTTCAAGGTCCCAAAAAAGTGCATGTTACAAAAGTGACCATATCCGGTCAACAAAACCGTTTTTTGGGAAACGGCTGGGGCACAGAGATGAGAACTAAATTGCCTTGGATTGTGGCACAAAGTCATACGAATCCGAGAAACTTCATTTTTCAAATCTGGAATCTCACATTTTGAGCCTATCGAATTCCGTCTCTTAAGGCGCCCAGGAAGGCCCCGCGCCCACCCTTTGCTTCCGTGGCCGACAGGCACCTCCATCATCCTGCCACCCACTGGGCAGAATTGGTGGCTTTTTCGTAGGTGGGAGTGAACGAAAGGGAAATAGATGGGAAGACCATGCCAGGATTCTTGTTCATTGAGAGAGGGGGCCTAGGGAGGGTTCTGAGCGGAGGAGACAGGCTCTGAAGCAGCTATGAATTAGCAGCAAGTCAGCTATGATGCATCTCCTTTTTAGTGAGTCCAGGCCCAGCCTTTTCAGTCGCCCTGCATAGCCATCTGGAGGAAGAGGTAGCCGACAGCGCTGGAAAACATATCTGGTGAAACGGTGCTGCACTCGTTCTAGGCGTTCTACAGTGGAAGGGGACCAGACAGGGGACGCAAATTCTAAATGGGGCCGTGCATATGTAGTCAAGGCGCGCATTAGGAGGTGCAGACGGGAGCAGTGGATGTTTTTTTTGATCAGGTGACATGCAAAAACAGCCTTCTTTTATGGCAGAGGGGATGTGCGCTCAGTATTTGGTACTGCCAGCTATGAGAGTGCCCAGATCACGGATGCCACTTTCAGGTGCCACAGGGATCAGGATCACCAAGTTCTCTGAGCATTGACCCTGGCCGAGCTGGAGCTGCCAGTCGCTCACATACCGAGCTGGGACCGATTTTTTCTAACGGGAATGACAACTTACATTTTGCAGTGTTTCGGTTGCAATATGGCCCCATTGATGGTGCGGGAAATGATTACTAACAAGTATATGGCGCAGAGCGCAATAGGTGACCGCGGAGCTCTCAACATACCACATTTATCAACCTTTCTATCCAAAAAAGTAATGTTTCAAATGCTCCGGGACCGGTTCCACCCCTCCAGATCTTTCTAAAATGTTAATACCTTTCAGCAAAAAAAAAGTTTGTCCAAATCCATTGAGAATTCACCATTTCTCAACACAACCCATTTTTCAAACTTTCTACCCAAAAAGTAATGTTTCAAATGCTCCGGGACCGTTTCCACTTCTCCAGATCTTCCTAAAATAGTATAACATTTTAGGAAAAAAAAGTTTGTCAAAATCCGATGAGAATTGAGCATTTTACAGCATACCCCATTTTTCAACCTTTCTACCCAAAAAAGTAATGTTTCAAATGCTCCGGGATCAGTTCCACCCCTCCAGATCTTCCTGAAATATTATTACCTTACAGGAAAAAGAAAGTCGTGAGGTGGGGCGGGGGCGGCGTGCGGCTTTCCCACCCTCCCCTTGCAGGGGAAGTGGGCTCCAGTGCCGGCGGGGCCGCCCGCCCGCCCCTCCTGCGGGCAAAAATAGCAACCAACGTGCAGCTGTGTGGGCCAACCAAAAGGTGGGAGGCGGGAGAGGAGTGGATGAGAGATATCGTTCCGCCGCTGCTTCAGCCAGCGCTCATTCTCCGCCCGCACCTTTGCCATATTCGCCTCATAGGAATGCTGCATTCATTGCCTGGGGGTTGGGGGGGTGGGCGGAGAGCGCGGCTGTGTGGGCCACCAGAGGGGGGAGGGGGGGGGAGGGGTGGGTGAGAGATATCGTTGCCCCTGCTTGCCGCGCTCTTCTCCGCCTGCACCTTTGCCATATTCGCCTCATAGGGGCGCTGCATTCATTGCCTACTGACAGAGAAGCAGCGGCTGTGTGGGCCAACCAAAAGGTGGGAGGCGGGAGAGGAGTGGATGAGAGATATCGTTCCGCCGCTGCTTCAGCCAGCGCTCATTCTCCGCCCGCACCTTTGCCATATTCGCCTCATAGGAACGCTGCATTCATTGCCTACTGACAGAGAAGCAGCGGCTGTGTGGGCCAACCAAAAGGTGGGAGGCGGGAGAGGAGTGGATGAGAGATATCGTTCCGCCGCTGCTTCAGCCAGCGCTCATTCTCCGCCCGCACCTTTGCCATATTCGCCTCATAGGAACGCTGCATTCATTGCCTACTGACAGAGAAGCAGCGGCTGTGTGGGCCAACCAAAAGGTGGGAGGCGGGAGAGGAGTGGATGAGAGATATCGTTCCGCCGCTGCTTCAGCCAGCGCTCATTCTCCGCCCGCACCTTTGCCATATTCGCCTCATAGGAACGCTGCATTCATTGCCTACTGACAGAGAAGCAGCGGCTGTGTGGGCCAACCAAAAGGTGGGAGGCGGGAGAGGAGTGGATGAGAGATATCGTTCCGCCGCTGCTTCAGCCAGCGCTCATTCTCCGCCCGCACCTTTGCCATATTCGCCTCATAGGAACGCTGCATTCATTGCCTACTGACAGAGAAGCAGCGGCTGTGTGGGCCAACCAAAAGGTGGTAGGCGGGAGAGGAGTGGATGAGAGATATCTTTCCGCCGCTGCTTCAGCCAGCGCTCATTCTCCACCCGCACCTTTGCCATATTCGCCTCATAGGAACGCTGCATTCATTGCCTACTGACAGAGAAGCAGCGGCTGTGTGGGCCAACCAAAAGGTGGGAGGCGGGAGAGGAGTGGATGAGAGATAGCTTTTCGCCGCTGCTTCAGCCAGCGCTCATTCTCCACCCGCACCTTTGCCATATTCGCCTCATAGGAATGCTGCATTCATTGCCTACTGACAGAAAAGCAGCGGCTGTGAGGGCCAACCAAAAGGTGGGAGGCGGGAGAGGAGTGGATGAGAGATATCTTTCCGCCGCTGCTTCACTCTCCGCCCGCACCTTTGCCATATTCGCCTCAAAGGGACGCTGCATTCATTGCCTACTGACAGAGAAGCAGCGGCTGTGCGGGCCAACCAAACGGTGGGAGGTGGGAGAGGAGTGGATGAGAGATATCATTCCGCCGCTGCTTCAGCCAGCGCTCATTCTCCACCCGCACCTTTGCCATATTCGCGCTCGCTTTCTAAGGGGGGGGGAGGGGGGGGGAGGGGATGTTAGAGCGCTATTTCCTTTGCCATATTCGCCTCATAGGAACGCTGCATTCATTGCCTACTGACAGAGAAGCAGCGGCTGTGTGGGCCAACCAAAAGATGGGAGGCGGTAGAGGAGAGATGATGAATATGTTCCGCCGCTGCTTCAGCCAGCCTCCGCCACTGCGGGACCTCTCGCCTCATAGGAGCGCTGCATTCATTGCCTCTGCAGAGAGCGCGGCTGTGTGGCAAAAGGGGGGAGAGGATGGGTTGTTCCGCGCTGCTTCAGCCAGCGCTCCCTCTCATCCCCCCCCTTTGCCATATTCGCCTCATAGGAACGCTGCATTCATTGCCTACTGACAGAGAAGCAGCGGCTGTGTGGGCCAACCAAAAGGTGGGAGGCGGGAGAGGAGTGGATGAGAGATATCTTTCCGCTGCTGCTTCAGCCAGCGCTCACTCTCCGCCCGCACCTTTGCCATATTCGCCTCATAGGAACGCTGCATTCATTGCCTACTGACAGAGAAGCAGCGGCTGTGTGGGCCAACCAAAAGGTGGGAGGCGGGAGAGGAGTGGATGAGAGATATCTTTCCGCCGCTGCTTCAGCCAGCGCTCATTCTCCGCCCGCACCTTTGCCATATTCGCCTCATAGGAACGCTGCATTCATTGCCTACTGACAGAGAAGCAGCGGCTGTGTGGGCCAACCAAAAGGTGGGAGGCGGGAGAGGAGTGGATGAGAGATATCTTTCCGCCGCTGCTTCAGCCAGCGCTCATTCTCCGCCCGCACCTTTGCCATATTCGCCTCATAGGAACGCTGCATTCATTGCCTACTGACAGAGAAGCAGCGGCTGTGTGGGCCAACCAAAAGGTGGGAGGCGGGAGAGGAGTGGATGAGAGATATCGTTCCGCCGCTGCTTCAGCCAGCGCTCATTCTCCGCCCGCACCTTTGCCATATTCGCCTCATAGGAACGCTGCATTCATTGCCTACTGACAGAGAAGCAGCGGCTGTGTGGGCCAACCAAAAGGTGGGAGGCGGGAGAGGAGTGGATGAGAGATATCTTTCCGCTGCTGCTTCATTATTTTTTTTAACTATTTGCCTTCTTCGCGAATCTCCTCCTCTTGGAGAGGAGATCGTTGCCAGCGCTCATTCTCCACCCGCACCTTTGCCATATTCGCCTCATAGGAACGCTGCATTCATTGCCTACTGACAGAGAAGCAGCGGCTGTGTGGGCCAACCAAAAGGTGGGAGGCGGGAGAGGAGTGGATGAGAGATATCTTTCCGCCGCTGCTTCAGCCAGTGCTCATTCTCCGCCCGCACCTTTGCCATATTCGCCTCATAGGAACGCTGCATTCATTGCCTACTGACAGAGAAGCAGCGGCTGTGTGGGCCAACCAAAAGGTGGGAGGCGGGAGAGGAGTGGATGAGAGATAGCTTTTCGCCGCTGCTTCAGCCAGCGCTCATTCTCCACCCGCACCTTTGCCATATTCGCCTCATAGGAACGCTGCATTCATTGCCTACTGACAGAGAAGCAGCGGCTGTGTGGGCCAACCAAAAGGTGGGAGGCGGGAGAGGAGTGGATGAGAGATATCGTTCCGCCGCTGCTTCAGCCAGCGCTCATTCTCCACCCGCACCTTTGCCATATTCGCCTCATAGGAACGCTGCATTCATTGCCTACTGACAGAGAAGCAGCGGCTGTGTGGGCCAACCAAAAGGTGGGAGGCGGGAGAGGAGTGGATGAGAGATATCTTTCCGCCGCTGCTTCACTCTCCGCCCGCACCTTTGCCATATTCGCCTCATAGGAACGCTGCATTCATTGCCTACTGACAGAGAAGCAGCGGCTGTGTGGGCCAACCAAAAGGTGGGAGGCGGGAGAGGAGTGGATGAGAGATATCTTTCCGCCGCTGCTTCAGCCAGCGCTCATTCTCCACCCGCACCTTTGCCATATTCGCCTCATAGGAACGCTGCATTCATTGCCTACTGACAGAGAAGCAGCGGCTGTGTGGGCCAACCAAAAGGTGGGAGGCGGGAGAGGAGTGGATGAGAGATATCGTTCCGCCGCTGCTTCAGCCAGCGCTCATTCTCCGCCCGCACCTTTGCCATATTCGCCTCATAGGAACGCTGCATTCATTGCCTACTGACAGAGAAGCAGCGGCTGTGTGGGCCAACCAAAAGGTGGGAGGCGGGAGAGGAGTGGATGAGAGATATCTTTCCACCGCTTTTTCAGCCAGCGCTCATTCTCCACCCGCACCTTTGCCATATTCGCCTCATAGGAACGCTGCATTCATTGCCTACTGACAGAGAAGCAGCGGCTGTGTGGGCCAACCAAAAGGTGGGAGGCGGGAGAGGAGTGGATGAGAGATATCGTTCCGCCGCTGCTTCAGCCAGCGCTCATTCTCTGCCCGTACCTTTGCCATATTCGCCTCATAGGAACGCTGCATTCATTGCCTACTGACAGAGAAGCAGCGGCTGT
>JASANA010012328.1:0-16476 GCA_030248095.1 Ptycholaimellus sp. GST1_10 | reverse complement strand
AAAAAGTGGGTGGGTGGCGCGAAGGCTCGTTAGGGGGAAGTTGTGTGGGGCAGGCAGGAGGCGGCGGACAGATTGGGCTGATTCAGTTGGCGCAGAGAGTCGCTGGGAAGGGCCTGGGTGGAAGGGGATGGGGTAAAGGGGGGAGGAGAAAGGAAGGACTCTATTTCGACCGAAGCGCAGGGAAGGCGCTCTCGGGGGACGCCTGGGACAAGCGCGTGCGCAGCCCCCCTGTGTTTGCCCAGAAGAGAGAAGCCCAACAAATGCTATTTTCACTTCCGCAGACTGCCCCTGTTCAAGGCCAAGGCATTGACTTGACCGTTTTCAACCAGTGTCAAAGCGATAAACAACAAACTGTCATCATTTGCAGCGCCACAGAATCTCAAAGCCAAGTGCAGCATGCAGTGCCAGAAGTTAGAGTGATCTTTGAGTTTGTTCTTTTGGGGCTGTTTGCGTTGCATGCTGCGTTGACTGCTGAAGGAGAAGTGTCGTGTGAAGAGGAAGGACGTGCTGGGTACCTTGAAGGATGATGTTGGTGTCCGAAGGGAGTCCGGTGTCAACGAGGATTCGGCTGCGTCCGTCCTTGATCAGAGACACCGTCGTCTCCCACTCCCACTGCCCAGACTTCACCTAGAAACCAGCCATTCCATGCCCGCCTCACATCCCCTCCCTTCCCCCAGTCAAACCTCAACAGCACGGCCGGTGTTGAGGAGGACAACTTCGATGTCGGCGAGGGTGGCGTTGGCAGAGTCCTCCTCCTCTGAGGAGGCTACTGCTGGCTGCTCTTCGCTGGCGGAGGCTGGGGAGCCTACATGAGGCCATTGATTGAGGACAGGAGAAGAGAGAGTAAAAGAAGAGGCTGCCGGTGGCTGGCTGGGGGAACTTGGGCGAGGCGGCGGTGGTCTCCTCCTCCTTGCTGTCCTCGCGGGAGCGGATGCGGGGCATAGGGGGCGGGGCGGGCGTGGAGAGACGGAAGGACTTCCAGAACACCCACTGCTGGTTCCACCTGCCGAACCATTTATTCCCTCTCAAGAGGACGGCCAGTGGATGACAATGAAGTCACCTGTAGCGCTCGTCCTCAGTGATGGGCTTCTTGGTGGTGGTCGTTGTCGTGGAGGTGGTGGCAGCCTCGGTGGTCGTGCTGGT
Organism: Ptycholaimellus sp. GST1_10; assembly: GCA_030248095.1. Taxonomy (NCBI): domain Eukaryota; kingdom Metazoa; phylum Nematoda; class Chromadorea; order Chromadorida; family Chromadoridae; genus Ptycholaimellus; species Ptycholaimellus sp. GST1_10. The sequence continues at coordinate 15,333 of JASANA010012328.1, read as the reverse complement.
CGTGGTAGGCTCGGGGGTCGTGGTTGTGGTGGTGGTCGTGGTGGAGGCGGAGCTGGTCTCCTCCTCCAGCTCCTCCTTCTTCTGCTCCTTGTTCATGGGCTCCCAGGGCGTCCACTTGGCCCAGTTCCAGCCGCTCTTCTTACGCTCCTCTGCCAATGCTCATGCTTGGAACCCCAGGACAGCTCGAGATAGGGTAAGAGGGTACCCTTCTTGGGCTCAGGCTCAGGCGTGGGGTTGGCGGGGGCCGGGGAAGGGGACCAGATGGCGGCCACAGAATCCCAGCAGCAGATGGGCTCCAGCAGGCTGGGGCTCGTCTCGCAGACGTAGCCGGCCTCGCAGCCGCTCACCCCGGTCATCTGGCAGCGCACGAAGTCCTCGCCGCGGATCTGCGGGCGGGTGAAGAACGGGCAGACTGCAACAGTCGCCCTCCTTAACTCAGAAGCCCATCGCATCACTTAGGATGGCGGATAACTGCATTCAGGATGCGAAAATGTCAATCTCGGTCTATCAAGCAGATTCTCAACAAAAACTGCTTAAATTTGGCTATTCAAAGTTTATCATATTAATGGTTTATCAAATCAACAGTTCATAAAAACTACGGTTCATAAAAACAACAGTTCATCCACATGACAGTTCATCAATTGATGGTTCATCAAAACGAAGATTCATCAAAACAACCTTATCAAAGCAATGATTGCCGAGTTGCCTTAATGAACCATCGTAACAAGGCTGAAGCTATACCATGTTGAAGTACACAATTTTTTAGCCTAAGGTTGGTATTAGGTCCATGCATTATATACTATCATACAGACAGAAAAATTGACCAAAATGAAAGTCGCATCTGAAATTAGCAGCTTCACCATTGCGACCCTGCTGCTACGAATTTCAGCTGAAATTCGTAGCAGAGATATAATTAGGTCAAAGTAGCTACGAATTTCAGCTACGAATTTGAAATTCGCATGCGAATTTGAAATTTAGTTGACTCTAATGATATCAAAAAGTCGACTCTAATGATATCATTTTAGGTAGAAATTTCGACCCTTATTATATCACCCTGAAATTAGCAGCAGGGTCGCACCTAATTATATCGGCCTCTGGAGTTATAGTTGATTGTATTTGGGGTACGAATAAATATACCCCCCCACGGTAGCATAGGCAATGTTAAAGCATAGGAAAATGGGCATTTCTGTTTGAGACGATTGAGACTAATTGTGGGGAAACAAATGAGGCAGCAAGTTGCAGGGGGTCCCAACAGAACATTTCATGCCAAAAAAATCATTATTTGAGAACAAATTTTTCTTGGCCGATTTTTGCCTATGTTATAACATAGGGCAAAAATCGGACTGGCAATTTTCAATCAAAAAATTTTCCGACTTGAACATCGCCATTTTCAACTTTATATATACCAAAATGACGGCAAGAATGTGAATAAAAAGATAGGCTAGGTCTCAGCCTTGAATTTTTTGATCATTTTTCGAAATCAGTTTTTTTGTGCCAAAAATTGCAAAATGCAATAATCGGTTTTTTGAAAACTCAATTGAAAAATTTTTTTTTTTTGGAAAAAATCAGTGTCACCATGAAATTTGTTATAGTTTTGCGGTTCGATTGATATATAATAGTCTGGGGTTGGTCAAAAAATCTTAGTTGAAATTGGCCAAAAATCGATTTTTAGGGCACCCAGAGGTCAAAAATGTAGGTGTTACAAAAATGGCCATTTCTCAGCAATCAAGCCATATTTTTGGCCAGGGTTGGTTGGGCTGAGATCACAACTAAATGGGCCAAAACCTTGGACTAATCACGATTCCCAACTCAAACCTTCGATTTTTGCTAAGTGGAATACCCCTCCTACAAGGCCTCTCAATCCTCTCGCAAACTGTCTCTTAAAATTTAAAATTTAAAAAAATTCGAAAATTTTAAAATAAAAATTTAAATAAACTAAATTTTGACCATCATAAAAGAAGGCAAAAGAGGAAGTGAAGGGAGTGGGATTCGAACCCACGCCTCCGAAGAGACTAGCGCCTTAAGCTAGCGCCTTAGACCGCTCGGCCATCCCTCCGCTGATTACCAGCTTCTCCATGAAGCGGGTTCTCTTGCAGGCTCCGTTCATGAAGATCAGCGAAAACGTCGAAGTGTGGAAGACGCCGGGGCACACTCGCGAGGACCTCACCATCATCGTCCGCAACGTCCCCAGCCACGGCGTGGTCGCCATCACCGGTGAGCAGCAGCAAGATGCGAGAAGAGGAATGGGATATGATTGACGACTGTAGGTGACCTGATCCTGAACAAGGACTGGTACCTGCACCCGGAGGCCTGGCAGTGGGTGGGGGCCTGGGATCTGGCCACCCAGCGCGCCAACGCCCGCATGGTCGTCTGCATGGCCAACACCGTCATCCCCGGTCACGGCCCCATGTTCCAGGTTCTCTACTCTTCCTCCCACTCCCCTCTTTTCCCCTCTCCTATACTCTGACTCTGCGCTGAGGTGACGGAGGAGATGCGGACGGGGGCGGACTGCGAGGAGTTTGCGGGGAAGCTGCGTCAGAGCCTCTAGGAGATTCTTTAGGGGCTGCCTATTTATTGCAATCCTTCCGCAACGCATTTGGAGGACGCTTTTTCTGCTCCTCCCGCCTCCTCCCGTTTCCCCTAGCTGGTAGCTCGCATTCCAAAGGAGCACTCTTATTCCCTGCCATTTGTCTCGCTCTTCGGCCCCTTTGCTCTCTCGATCAGCAACTCATCTCATCGCTTTATGCTTCCGTGGCTTTATTCCCTCTCCTTCCGTTTGAGCTTTTTTTTGGGCTGGTGCCAGGCATTTTTCCCCTGTCCTCCTCTCTTCTGTTGCTCTGCAACTGTGGATAACAAAAAGTCCCTTTGCTTTTATTGCCAGCGCACTAAAGAGAAGCAGTTGAGGCCGGGGGAGTGGAAAAGGGGGCCGGGTAGAAATGTCTGCCACATCTTTTCTCACAGAGACAGGGTGTGCAAAAGCTGAGGTCAAGTGCTGGAACATATTCAACAACTACTATTCGCATCCACTCACACCAGAGGCAGGCAATCACTCCTTCCGCACACAGGCAATGGGTCGCAAACACACGCAGGGGCAAGGCTGGAGGAAGAGTCATGGACTCAGCCGGTGTACGGGGGGCTGCAAATTGAGGCGGACTAAGCGGGCTGGACGGAGGAATCGGAATCGAGTATTGGTCGGCAACATGGCACAGAGTGTTTGGGAGACAGCAGCGTCGCCCTGTGCAGCTGAGAAGGCGGCCCATGAGAAAGGAAGGCAACGGAAGGGCTGTTCGATCGCACCTGAGAATGGGAAAGCCCGCGCCAGTTACTGGGGGTGGGGAGGCGAATCAGACAAAGGGCGGGTCCTTAGGAGCCCCTCACAACCAGAGACACTGAAGGGGAGGGTGGTTTGAAGGGAGGGCGGCAGGGCAAGAGGCTAGGCTTTGATTCTGGGCACAGACTCGATGAGTATGGAGAGCTGTGGGGGCGTGGTGGTGCGTCGGTGGTTGGCGGGGCTGGAGGGGCCGTGGGAGGGCGGCGGGGCGGCGAGGGGAAGGAGGGGCTGGCCGGCGCCGTCCTTGAGCTTGCGGGCGACGCCGCCCCAGCTGAGGCGGTAGGTGCCGGAGTCGCGCCAGACGATGTCGGGGAAGAGGAGGGCGTAGAGGTAGATGGGCAGCGACACCAGCTCCCGGTACAGCCAGGTCACCAGGAACTCGAACTTGCTGAACGGCAGCGACGAGGCCTGAGTGGTTGGGCTTTCTCTTGCTGGTGAGGGGGAGGGGAGGGTATTGAGGGTATCTGTCCAAATCTGATAATACAAAATATCTGATAATAAATCTGTCCAACAAATACATCTGATATCCTATTGAAATGATCTCAAATGAACTGTGACAGAGAAGCTGGCTGCTGGGCTGGTACATATTTATTCTCACGAGAAATACAGCTTCTAAGTTTCAGTATTTTTGTTCTAATGGAGATCTAAAATAGAAGCTGTATTTCTCGTGAGAATAAATTAGTTCTGTATTTCACAGTACCTGAACTATGGAGAGGAGGACGTAGTCCAGAAGCATCCAGGCGAGGACGTGGAGGAGGAAGACGACGATGGCGGACCAGGAGAAGAGAAATGAGGCTGCCCAGGAGGCCAGGAGGCCTAGTGGAAGGCACTCCTGCAACGGCTCCATGGCCAGGCCCCAGGGGATCGTCGCCTGTCGCACCCGGGCCCATCTCAAACACCAATCTCTTCTACTGCCACTCCGACTGACTGCTGTTGGGACCTGGTGACGCGCTGGTGAAACCTGGAGACCGACCAGACGCCGGGGTTCTGCATGGCGGGCTGCGAACTGATGGCCAGCTTCCAGCCCTTGCTCACCACCCCGCGGGCCATCAACTGGTCCTAGAGTGACAGCCGAGAGGGTGAGAGGGGAGAAAGGGGGATCGGTGGTGGGGAGTTTGAAAGAGAAAGAATTCAAGAGGGTGTGAGGGAAGAAAGAGGGATTGAAACCTCGGCCATATAGACGCCGAAGGCCCTCAGACCGCCCAGGTCCTGCAGTATGCTGCGGCGGATGAGGATGGACATGCCGGTGCAGCAGACGATGGTCAGCAGGTCCGCCACCAGGTGCATCCTCGCTATCCAGGTCCCGAAGAACACCTACAGAGAGGGGGGCCTGTTTAGCGGAGGTGATCAGTGAAATTGCATAGAGCAATGTAGACACGTCCAAATTAGAGTTTTGAGGCTCTGAGATGGATGGTCATTAGCTGATAAAATTATGGCTAAATGTGCTTAATTATGAGGGGTCAAATGTAGGGAGCACCTTCTCGAGGGTGGTAGGGAAGCCGCCATTTCGGTCGGCGACGAAGGGGATCTGCGAGACGAGGCCGACGCCGTCCACCATGGCGTCCACCATGTCCGTGAGCGTGTCCTCCTTCATGCGGATGCCCGCGTCTGAGATCAGCACCAGCTCCGACTCGGAGGACTCGTAGGCCGGCACCATGTTGTTGATCTTGGGGTTGACACCCACCTGCAACAGCTCAGCCTCTACCCTGGCCTTGGCCTAGTTGGCCAGGCTCGCTTTAGCATCGAATTTTGGGCCAAAAAATGAAATTTGCAATTTTCAAAAATTGCTACAAATTAGCTTTCAGTGCTTTCGTTGTCGGCAAATTTCGCCAATTTCAGGCCTATTTCGCTTGTTTCACATAATTGAGCATAAATGTACTCTCTTTGAAACATGGCCAGGCTCACCTCGGCGGGTTTGGTGAAGAGGCGACTGGCGACGCCAGGGTAGCGTTCCATGAGGCTCTCCACGACGCCTTTGGCAGGGTCCTCCGCTGAGTGGACGCAGAACAGCAGCTCATACTCCTGCATTGGGGGGCTTGAAGGCTTTTGTGGATGGAGTGGGAGGGGGTACGGCGGGGTATTTGAGGGTGAAGAAGGACTCCAGGTTCCCGGCCAGGTTCGGCTCCAGACCGGTGAGCGGTTTGATGATGGCCACGCTGGGATAGGGCTTCTCCCGACCCCCACTCGCGCTCCCTCTCCTGTGCAGACGCCATTTCCTGCAATTGTTTTTAGTTGTTCAATTTTTCTATCCTTATCCTTTCGCCAGATTCTCTTTGCGTTTTTTTCGAAGAAAATTGTGGGGTGACTGGACTGTTTGCTCTCCCAGAGCAGGCTTGCAGATACGACTGTTGTTTTTCAATTTGGATTTTCTTGTTTGGTCATTTTTATTACGTTTTGAGAGATTGGTGCGAATTTCGAATGCTCGATAATTGGATTGCTGTTGATGGCGCTTGAAAAATCTGAGTAGAAAGATGAGGCAAAGTTGGTTTGCCAGTGCAAAGGCCAAACGTAATGGAATCTAGCCTTAAAGGCCAGGTCACTATCACTCCTCGGCAAATACGCATCCTGTTTGACAACAACCGTCCCCCTCTTCCAAATACCCTCCCAAAGGCTTTCTTATCACGTGCTTTTTCCCTTCTGTGAAGAGGGGCGGCCTTGAAAACGAAACATTCAGCCGCACTTCTGCTACTATACAGTTGGCGAAGGGCGGGCAAAGGCTGGGCACAGGGCCTTGTCAAATAGCGAAACCGGTTTCTCAGGCTGTTTCAGCCATCCGCTTTCGGAAACATTATGCAGATTCCCATATGCCTCTCCTCCATCCTACGCATTCCCACAGGCCATCAGACCGATGGAAGGTAAAAAAAATCCCCCACTTCCGAATTGTGAGAAAGCATGAATGATAGATTATAAGAAGGAAAGTCCAAATGACAAGCAAGGTCATCTCAGTAAAATCCGGTTTTGCACGCAGAGGAAGCCAACCGCAACTCCAGCCCCACCCACGTGCAACAGTTTGAAGGACCCTTTGAGCAGCTGAGATCACAGGTGCAGGTGCTATAAAGGCTTTCTGCGTCAGACCCGGCTTTGCAAGCCTATCCATCTAGTTGTAGGGATGAAAGGAGTAGGAAGGCTTGGAAAGGGATGGGAGAGCACCAACTGTCCCTCCCACGTCCCCCCCCCCCGTTCATCAGGAGCCCCTCACACACGCGCCGACAACAAGAGCGCCTACTTTACATCTCGCCGATAGTAGTCAGGGGAGTAGAGGGAGAGAAGTGTCCAAACTCACTCACCCATAGGCGATGGCCAGCGCGTGTATGATCCAGAGCCCAGCCCAGCAGACCAGTATGCCCAGTGCCAGCCAGATTCCGAATATCTCCGCCTTCAATAGCTCAGTTGGTCCCAAAAGCCAAATGAAGTGAGCAGATAAGCGGCATAGAAGGACAAGAAGAGAAGATTGGGAAAGCATAGAAGAGGAGTAACCTGAAAGTAGATGGCGATGTCAGACCAGCGCATGACTAGCCGGAGTCTGCGGACATTTCCTCCTGTCCAGTGCACCCCCACTTCAGGCCCACCTCCAAACACACTCAGCCCGCTTACTCAGCCATCAGCCAAACGTCACGCGCTCGCGTCTTGACATGTATGAGCGATGCTCTCCCCCGTGATAGGAAATGCCCGGCCGCACAATGCACGCCCTGAGTCACAGCGCATACAATCAGCTTTCTCCCCCATGCCCTCCCGCCGCCAACCCTTTTTTGTCGTCGCAAGCCTGCGCAAACCTGCCTCTCCCCCCTTTGCCCGCTAAACCCCTCCTTGCTGACTTTGTGTCATCTTCTTTCGATAGCAAATCAAATCAAATCAAATCAAATAGCAGATGGAGGAATAGGTCAAAAGCTAAATATATTCGACTAAATGCCCTACAAAAGGTTCAAACTACGGCGATGACGGTATAAAAACGTACAAAAGACGCCTGAAATGAAATAGAACTGCCAGTGCCTAAGCTGATGAAGAGCGGAAGGAGGAGGCGGAAGGGAGCTGGGAGAAGTAGGGGGATGGGTGGGGCCGAAGCCTAGGGCTGTGTGTGCAAGAAGTGCCGCCGCTGCCTATCTACCAGCCACTCCATCCCCCAGCCCTGCCCCCCACACCACCCCCATCTCCTCCGACGCACAGCCACACACACACCCTCACCTGCCCGTCCTTCCCCCCTCTGCAGACCTATATCAGCCCCTTTGCTCACCTTCCCCCCCCCCAATCCCAGCCGCACACCAGAGCCCCTGCCCAAGACCATTTTGCGCAGATTCATCCCGCCTCAGCATCCTTTCCCTTTTCTTGCATCAACAGGCAGGCAAGCCAACCCCTTCAGGCACTCCAATGAAAGCCAAGCATAGTTCAAGCACAAAATGCAGAGCAGCCATCTGTGGCGCCTGTGCGAGCTGCGCACCTCGGCGCTGACAGTTCGACGCGCCTATGGGTGCGGCACTGCCTTGGCCTGGTGTTGAAATGAAGGGAAGGATGGGAATGAAGATGGCGCCAGCGTGTGTTGGACTGGGGCCAAGTGATGGCCAATGGGGAGGTGGCTGCCAGCGCTTTCAGTCCTAGAGCCCTGCGTCGCTTCTACGCCCTGGACGGCAAGGATCCACGGTTCCCATTCCTCTCTCCTTTCCCCCTGCCAAGCTCAGTCCCCACCCTGAAGGCTCTGGAGCCTCGTCTACGCCGACAATCGCAGCGGACTCTGGCTGGCACTCGAACTGCGTGAGTCCTCTTTTCCTCCCTCCCTTCAGGATCTGTTCAGAGAGCTTGGATTCCAGTCTATGGAGTGGGGGCGGTGGGTGTGGCTCTAACGGTGGACAGTCTGCTGAGAGGCAAAGCGTCGTTGACGGGCGTCAGCGTCCTCAAAACCGTCTCTCCAGCCCATTCCAGCCTTTTCCAGTTTTCAAAGCAGACAGTTGCACAGCTTCGAGAAACGGAGACAAAGATCACGCTAAGCCTACTGCTGGCGATGCTCACCTACGGTCTCTGGCTGCACCGATACAGGCGTCTTCGCCTCATGCGCATCTATCAGGTTCCAGTCAGGCTCGAACCCCCATAAAAACCCAGCTTCAGAGCAAAAATCTCACTGCAGAATTTGTCGACTCCGGAGCAGTACTGCGGCGTTCGCCTGCTCAGCTTGCGACGGCAGGTCCACTTTCAGCTATCCGAAATCAGCCGCTGTACTCCACTGGCTAGCTTTAGGCATTGGCAGGAGAACGAAGTTTCTATGAGCTCTGCTTGAGGCGGGAGAAGTGAAGAAACCAAAGACTTGGCTGCCCAGGCCCTTGGAAGCCCCGATCGCTTTCTATCAAAGCCTAGAAGCGACTGCAAAGCAGCTGGTTCTGCTCAGTCTTCGAGCAACTGTTCAGGTGCAGAGGCTGATCAATGCAGTTAAAGGCACAGTGCCAAAAATGCACCTCCTCCGATCGAGCTAATTTTTTTTCCCTAGTTACAGGCTACCAAGTTAGCGTGGAAAGTATATTTAGTTTTTAAGTAGGAAAAAAATATTAGTCCAATCGGAGGAGGCGCATTGGCTGACCCTTGGAGCCCCCCCCCCAAAGGTTTCACCCCCCCCCCCCCCAAAGGTTCACCCCCCCCATGACGTCCACCCCCCCCATGACGTTCACCCCCCCAAAGGTTTCACCCCCCCCCCCCCAAAGGGTATATATTGAAAAAAATTTTATTAGCTTAAAATGCTTCTCTGTACATATCTGAAATTTAAACTCACGGAATTTTCATGTAGATGATTAAATACCTACTTTTTTACTGAGTCTATACCTAGTTAGTCTATACTGTGTTCGTCATGCTACTAGTTAGTCTATACCGCAATATAGGGCGTAGCCACCTGACTTTTTTAAAGGCTCGCGAGGGACATAGTTAGTCCTTACCGAGTTGAGCACTTTAAAACATCAATGATCTCGGTATAGACTAACTAGTAGGTACTGCCACAGTCAGGACCTCGTCGAGGATGAGCATGCGTCTAAGCTTTTGAGTTGGAATCTTGAAAGGTACTCCTGGTAGGGGACAAGCCCCTACTCCTGGTAGGCATGCGCCCGCCATCCGGTATAGACTAACTATGTTTGTAAAAAAGTAGGTATTTAATCATCTACATGAAAATTCCGTGAGTTTAAACTTCGAGATATGTAAAGAGAAGTATGTTAAGGCAATAAAAAAATTTTCAATATATATGCCTTGGGGGGGTGAAACTCTTGGGGGAGGGGTGAAACTCTTGGGGGAGGGGTGAAACTCTTGGGGGAGGGGTGAAACTCATGGGGGGGTGAAACCTTTGGGGGGGGGGGGGGGCTCAGGGAGTCAGCCGGCGCATTTTTTGCACTGTGCCTTTAAAGGGATGATTTAAGCAAAGAGACTGGTTGAAGATCAAAGGAAGAGGCTTTCATCTGGACCAGGAGAGATGGCGCAGCAAATACCACGCCGCCTACTTCAACGGCCAGATTGTCAAACAACAGCTTCGGCCGCATCTTTATGCTCAAGAGAACAAGCAGCCTGATTTGCTTCAATAGCAGATTCTTTTTTATTGATTAATTCTGAATTTAAGGAAAATTTAAAGAAATAAATATGAAAATAAATTGTATCAATTGTAAAACTCGTATGTGGCATTTAAAAGTAAGAAAAGGTTTGCCATGATTTAGCACATATTTTTCCAACAAATTTCTGTCGTATAAAATCCTCGACACCTAAAGCAACTCAGTCATAAAAAATTGGTGTTTTTTTCGACGCCAGTGAAGCAGTGTTGGCTCGGTTCTCGCGTACTCCTCTGGCCTCAGCTTCCTCCCTTTGCAAAGCGTTTTCTGAGCACACTTAGCTACTTGAAAGAAGAGAACCGAGGAGAAGGAGCGTGATGATGATGGGAGGGCTTGGTTGGGAGAGGGAGAGAGGATTTCCGCTCTGACTTGGCCATCTCTACTGCCCAGCGCGGCTGAATGGAGGTCTTAGGGCGAGGCAGGCTGTAGGTGGAAGCAGATAGCGGTGTGCTGGCCCCACTTCCGCTAATCGGTGAGCTTTTGTCCAGTGGGTGTCGCTTGCCCAAAATTTGCATGAGCATTCGACAATATTAAGTACATGTTGCTTATTTTGAACGAGAAATGAAAAGTATATGAAAATTGCATAAGAAAGCAGTGAAAGAAAAATATTCATGACACTTGGGAGAATATTACCTCTTTGAGAGCGGTATGGAATGTCCATGCTGGGTGAGGCAATTTTATGTAAGTCTTCCGCATGTGGAATAGGGCGTCCACATTGCTCAGCACGAAGCTGCTGAAAGCATTTCTTTCCTCATCCATGTTTACCAGTGGATGGAGTTTTGATAAAAATCGATGGCAGAAACCAACGAAAATGACTATGAAACTTATTTATTTAAAATATCTCAAATTTGAAAAAGGCCTTAAATGTTTTAAAAACATTTGAAATTGGCTTGAAATATAGGACCTTGCCAAACCAACGGGTGATGCAGTGTCGTATGATGAAGCAAGTCCCACCAAGACCAAGTATTCCACCCGCAGAAATAAGGCATATGCCAAGAAAAAACATGCCTTTGCTATTTCATTGCAACTGCATTTTCTTCAAGCATAAGCGAGACTCAATCTCAATTTTCACAAATCCGAAGTGCTATTTTTACCCAAATATGGTATGAAAATCTATTATTGCAATTCGAAAATAGTGTAAAATCGACAAGATTAGAAAAATCACAAGTGTATATCCAGCCAATTTAAAAAGTGGCTCCCTTCCTGGTTAGCTAGAGATCTTGATTCTTGTGAGCCTTTTATGTATTTTTTAAAAAATATATATAAAGCACATAATGTGGAACGGAAATTTAAAATATATTTGCCTGCTCATTTTCTAGGATTCTTGCATCTAAAAAACACTTCTTACAATGAAGTTTTATCGAAAGCATGTAAGGAGGAATAGAAAGTAAATTAATACGCTCTAGGAGCAAAGAATAGGAGGAAAACGTAATGAACTGCCCCGCTCCTGAATTTTTCATTTTTTCATCAAATTTCTTGCGTCCGCTAGCTGCTGTCCCCTGTAGGCTGATTGACTTCCGCCGACTTAATGCAAACTGCGCCAGTAGCCGCTTTCTCATAAAAATCGATCGAAAACACACCTTTCATACATTTTCCGACTTTAATTAAAAACTAAACTACTAAAAAAAACTGCGAAAGCTTTAGAAAGAGCGTTCGAAACCAACAAAGTGACAGGAGCCAATCTAAGGGCGAGGATAAAAAACAGAAATGTCCAGAGAGATTGAAGGTGTCAGCGGGGAGGAAGGAGATGGCTTTGCGAAAGTATCCCCCAGCCGGGTCTCCGATAATGAAATTGCCCCCCAGTTCGCCCCAGGCTTGCCGTCCCTGCCTTTTCCTCTTCACCTTAGCACAACCTGAACTGAATGAAGAGAGGATCATGACAAGGGGACCAGGAACAGCGGGGGGCCTGGGCAAAATGACCTCGGATCGATATCTTGGACGGAAACTTTTGGCCTGCCATCTGAGGAGCGCCTCCTTCTCCTCTTACTGGCGTTTGGAATTCAAAGGAGCTGAGACGAAGCAGACACAAAAGGAAGGTCAGGCAAGTGTCGACAGCTGCCTTTTAGTTTGATTGGGCGCTGTCCAAATAAATGCAGTCAATGAGCGGTGATGCGCATGTTTGCGCCGTTAACGAATAAACGCAGCTGCAAAACAAGGCACAGGTGATTAAATCTCAATGTTCTTTTGTGAAATGGTGAAAATAGAATTTTTGTGAAGGATAGAAATTCTGCGAGCTGCATCAAAGCGCAACGTCACAAAGGTCTGAACGAGAGGGGACAAGTAACTCAATCTAATACTGCAACGCTAAAGCTGATTTTTCGAGGCGTAATTTCAGCGAAAATAAAATCATTCAGGAATGTCTTTTTGTAGAAATTTTAGTTTTGTCAAAAACAATCGGTAAGTTGTACCCAGAACCTGCCTTGAATAAAAGCTAAGTGACAAATAGCAACAAAATGGACATTTAAAATTTTTTTGCTCAAAATGGTTTATTAATTAAGTTCAAAATTAATCACGAATGAGTTACATCTCGTCTATATCGTTTTGATGATTGAAAATTCATATGTTTCTAGTACTGTAACATTTTAGTCCTGTATAAATATGCGGACTGCCATTTTGCCAAACTGCTTCACCTGGTCTGCCATTTTGACCAGCTTCCGGGCATAGGCAGTTCATGCTATACTAGCTACGGCCTCTGGAGCTGTGACCGCCTCCTCTGTGCCTTGGCCGCGCAAACACACTTGGCGCAAGCGCGCAAAACCCTCCCAGCACCACACACACACACACTTTCCAAAACATCTGTTGAAATCATCTAGAATCCTTGCCTGGTACTATTTATTCAGAAAACGTTATCGCTTAACAATATTTAACATTTTTATTTCATTTCGTGAAATGGTGATGAAGTGAACTGTTGTCAGCCGCAATATGCTTGTCGCGGAAGCTGAAAACTTGGAGGAGGAGGACGGGACAGAACCTGCCCTTTTGGGTGCTGCGGAAAGCGAGGAGTGGACGCAAACGCAATGGAGCATGGAAGCCGGAGAGAACTTGAAAGACTGCCGCTTTTGCATGGGCACCGATGAGGAGTTTCTGGACCCTGCGGACGAGTGGCTAGAACCTTGTCGTTGCAAGGTTTCTCACCCATTTTATGCCTTTTCTCAGCTCAGCTGCTTTCTCAGGGTTCCTACCGCTGGGTCCATCTCAACTGCTTGCGCCGGTACATTGAAGAAGCCCATGAGGTTATTTATCATTTTCCACCTTCATTCGAACCGTTTTTCAGATGAGTCATTGCTCAGTTTTTGCAGGGTTATCCACCTATTTGTTCATTTCATTTTTTTTATAATCGCTCACATTGTTTGTCTATAAATTAATTTTCTAGAAAGTCTGGGATTCGCATTCCACTGAGAGCATAAAATTTGAACCTTGTTTAAAGTTTCCACCAAAACTTGCATAAAAAACCACTTTGCTGGGTCAGAGCATGAGTTAGAAAATTGGAACCATAAATTGGGTGGTCAAAAATTGGATTTTCGATGCAATTTTTGATGCAGTCATTTTATTAGGTATCATTTCGCTTGTTGCTTGTCATTTTCCTATTAGGTGGATTCTCGCTTGTCATTTTCGCATGTAAACCCCTTCAAAATTTCGCTACAAGGCCAAAACGGTGGTTGGTCGGGTTTCAGACGCAGCCGAATACGGAGGCGTTCTGCCGCCAGTGCAACGAGAGCCTGGAGTACCAGCCTAGCGAGCCGGACCTTCTGCTTCGCCTACTGGAGAAGGGCGTGGAGGGCTTGGCGCTGGTCATCGATGCCGCCGCGAGCTTCCTCTCTGCCTTCATGGGCCTGCTCATCTTCTTCATGCAGCTTCTCGTCTGCTTCAGCGCCATCCTACTGCTCTACCTCTGCGGCCTGCTCTATGGCCTTCTTCTGGTGTTACCCTGCCTAACCATCTTTTTCGCTACCGGGGGGGTTCGAAGTCTTCATCCGATTAGGTCAATTTAAAGGATAATTAGGCCTAACTTGTGACAAAGTTTGATCAAAATATGCGCACCGAATCCAGAGTAAACTTCCATTATGTATCGGATATCCATTATCTTCGTACCCTCCCGGTATTGCCTACACAGGCAGAGGGATTGAGGCGACGCTGGCATTGGGAGCGAAGGGGGTGAGCTCCGTCTTCGTCTCGGGCCTCGGCAGACAGCATCTCCCACTGCTGCTCTTCCTCCCGCTCCTCTCCTTCCTTTCCCTGCTGGCCTGGGATAGCTGGCCTTCCGATCCTCAGCTCCTACGTCTCATGGGCTTTTCGAGCTCCTGCGCCCAGCATTTCAGCGCCAGCAATCGCTTGTGAGGCTGTTTTCATTCATTTATTGCTTTTCTAGTTGAAGTTAAAGACGAAAATGGCACAGGAACGATATGCACTGGCTGGTGGAATTGGGGCGCAAGTATTTGCAAGATGAGCTTGATGCTGAGCTGAAAGAAATGATGCTCAATTCTACTCGACTAGCATGCAGCGTTTGCCTGTCCGCAGTTCTGGGTGGCATACTCATGGCTCCTTTCCACGCAGCTCCATGCCTACAAACACTTCTGGGAGGTTCTTTTTATCAAAAAAACCTAAAAAATTAGAATCTTTTTAGTGGTACTCAAAATATGTGGTTTGAAGGCGGTGTTTTGATGCTGCTAAAGCTTTCGTTCTTAATCCGGAAGGCGACCTTTATTAGCCAACGAATACCCTGGCAGAACAACAATTAGCCGTGATGCTTAGTTATTTATTGTTACGGAAACATGTTTGCTTAAAAGCGATATATGTTTATTTTTTGGTCTAAATGGGTGGCTGCTAATTTGGTTCTTGTTTTGGTTGGTCAGTACTGGAATCTAGCTCTGGATCAGAAAAGAGAAGACTCGGCCTGAAGCGAATGAAGCAAAGATATCGGAATATTTATCAAACGCAAGGGAGGTCCTTGCAAGCTCGAAGAAAAAATTGGAACATCGAAAGGTAAAATGTTCTGACGAAAATCAAAAGCTAATCCAATTAAAAACTGCTACAAAACGCTCACCTTGTTTTACCTCAAAGGTTCATTTGAAGCAGCCTAAACGCCGCTATATAGCTCAGAAAAAATAGCAGGTTTTAATGTCTCGTTAATTAAGCTGGGTGAAATATTGCAAAATAAGCAGCCATGACCATGACGCAGTAAGTTCCAAGAAAAACAAAAACACACACTAGAAGATATAAATGGGTAGTAAGGGCGGATTCAGGGGGTAATAGGGGGGAATTCCCCACCCGAACGAATGCAAACATTGCATATAATATCTGGTACCATTGGCAGGCCAAATATGCGACTCTTTTCTCCAAAATTTGCAATTGCCTCGAGTAAAAAGTCAAGGAAATACATTTTCTACTAGCGGAATCTTATATTGTTGGTAATATATTTAATTAAAATTTTATTGA
>JASANA010012327.1:0-20041 GCA_030248095.1 Ptycholaimellus sp. GST1_10 | reverse complement strand
TCAAAAATTTCTCATTTATTTGTTTATTTAAAAAATATTTTATTCATTTTCAGGCAGTGCTGGAGGCTGCACAGGCCGCGAAGCCAAAAGCAATGAAAGGTAGAGTGGGGCTTGACGAAGGCTTATACTAATTCCCCCAGCATTTACATCCGCTCATGTGCTCACAATCATCACTGTCATCCTCTTACTATCATTGACACATGCTCAATCGTCGGCCAGCAATTTTACCTCACCATTAATAGCTCTCAATATTCAGCTTTAGCTTCTGTGTTAGCCTGGCACAATGCTTGCATTCAGTCTTGCCATTTCAAAAATGCCTAATTTGTCTGCTCATGGCGTTCAGGAATATCCATATGTGGTTTTATGGGAAAGGGTTTGCTGAGTTTGGGGCAAAACGTTTTGGCTTTGCGCATTCGCTGGGCGATGGGACTATGAAATTTACTGAAAGCGTTTTTCGTGTGGTTATTTCGTTTCGACAAAAAATGCTTGTAAAAAAGGAAAAAAATTGCGAAGCCAAATAAATATACGGCATTGTCACAAAAGCAGAACACCAAACTTTAACAAAAATATTAGAGGTTGTACCCAAAAACCTTTAATATACGAAAAGTACCTCTAATGAAAACGCGCCTTCCAGAATCTCAGTCAATTTAGACGGGCACGTGGAGAGGCAGAAAAAGTGCACCATGCACGTGAAACTAAATTGAGCCCGAAAGGTTTGTGAAAGGTCGTCCGTCGCCTTGCATGCTGAACACGAGAAGATGCATGTGCCTTGATTGGTGGAATCATTCAACGTTTGGAGGTTCTCCAAAAGTTCTGCGTCAGTCGGCTTATTTTAAGGTCTACAATTCTACAATTTGAGATGAAATATTTTTCGCTTCCAGCTGCCATAAATATAGACTGATAGAGCCAACATGAAATGTAATCAATTTGAAGAAATGAAAAATAACATTACAGAAAAGCAAAAATACGTTGTAATGAAAGCGCACAAATTATGTTTTAAAAAGCTTGAAGCTTGCTTAGTTTATCCCAAACATCGTCTTAGATTGTTGTCATTGTTTGCTGCTATGATATTTACGTTGATTAAACACTTATGGTTTCGGCCTCGTTCAAAATATTTTTTTTTAATTTATGGCATAATTACTAAATTTAGTCACAATACGTATGCAAGTAAATGGCAGATGCAGACATGTACACCCATTTGCGCTGTTAGTTCTCTATAAAACCAAATTCTCAGAAGTAGCAGTGTTTAGTTCAAGTTGTCGATTCGTTTTTAGGTTTTTATTCGAATGCAAGTCATTTATTCGAAAGCATCATAATGCTAATTTTATCAGTGCACCTTGTTCTTGCAGCAGTGCAGCTAAAATGTTAGAGTTTACCCCGTACTTAAGCTAAGATGTTTGACTCGCCTGTGAGACAGCAAGAATGAGTTGACTCTGATTAAAGGCCTGGGCAATATGAAAGGAGTTCATGAAAAGGTCTGCCTCAATTGCTCTTTGGCAGAAACGATGTCTCCGCTTGCACTACTGTTCAGTTAGTCTCAAACTACCCATAACAATGACAATAGCTTTGCATTTACAGGCCTTCTACCACTACTATTCCCCATTGCTGCAGAGGGTTATTAAGATTTTCGAGAATTTACATGAATTTTGCAATTCATATTATTTAGTAGAGTAAATACTGTGCTTAACGCTATGCCTAAAATAATTGTTTGCAGAAGAAATCAGATATTTTATATGCTTTAAATCATTATTTTTTTCAATTTCAGGAAAAGAATGCCAAGATCGGGAGCTGAGGGCTTCCAGCGGGAACATAAGCATTAAAAAAGAGGCTAGCGAGGATGATGACGGCAGCTACGTTGACAACCTCGACTGCCAGTTCGCCTTTTGCACTGCCTTTCTCCTTTCTTTCTTAGAGGCTATTTGCAGGTGGACAATTCTTGAAACTCAGCCTTCACTTGTTTGGCTGCATTTTGAAGAGTTCGAAGTGGAGGAGAACGACAATGACTACCTCGAAATATCTTCCGCAGGAGCGTCGCAAAAGTTAAGCATTTGTATTTCAGTCACAACAATTTTTATCCCATTTTTATTTATTTATTATTTATTATTTAAATTATTGGAACCATTGGATACTCTAATGTTTACCAAATCGCGGAATTTTCACTTCAGAAAATTTGAAGAATCAGAAGACACTGGAAGAACTGAAATCGGATCCTAGGTTCTCTGGTAGTCAGGCAGGATTTCAAGCAGGCTGGGCAGTGGCCGATCGACTAATAATCTCCTTCCACACAGATGGCTCTCTCACCTACAAAGGATTTAAAATAAACTACTCAGTATTGCGTTAGTGCCTTTGAATAGACCAATTTTCACCTAAAGACCTGCTCTGCCCTTTTATTTGAACCAAGCCAAGGTCAGAGCCTGGCACCCTTTTTTTTGCGCTGCGCAGCAAAAATAGTTTTTGAAAGCTTGGGAGGCCGTTTTGATAGGAGTAGAATCCTACAAATAGGGGGAACATGAAACCGCTTAGCATCGACGAATTTGAGGAAATACACTCACAATATCTTCAAATCAATAAAGTGGTCAAAATTTTGGCAGACTTTGCGATTTAGGCTCCTAAGGACAAAAAGGCCGACTTATCTCGCATTTGCCCTAAAAGTTTAGTTTTTGTAATGCTTGTAATTGTATTTATCCTGCTAGCTTGGTTGGCTCCTGCCTAAGCACAGGACAAACTCTTCAGCCAACCGTTGTCAAGATCGGGAGCTGACCTCCTCCAGTGGCAGCATCGGCATCAGCAAAGAGCCGAGCCCAGATTATGATGGCATCTACGTCAATCGTCTTGACTGCCAGTTCCCACCCATTTTCTAGTCCCCTACTCCCCCATTCTTTCAGCCCATTGCAAGGTGGACAATCCTAGTGAGCCAAGCCTCATTTGTCTGGGTGGAATTTGAAGAATTCGATGTGGAAGGCGAAAACAACGATTACCTCTCCATATCAGCCGATGACAACAAACAATTGTAATTTCGATAATTTATATGCTCCTTTTTAAATTATTCTAGACTTTAGTTGTCTCAGGAAGCATTCGTAGTAAGTATAATGTTACAAAATGAAGTATCTGGTAAACTCAACTCTAAGGTTCTCTGGCAATCAAGATGGATTTCAAACGGGCTGGGCAGTGACCGATCGACTAATAATCTCCTTCCACACAGATGGCTCTATCACCAAAGATGGATTTAAGATCAACTACTCTGTGATTCGTTAGCACAATATTTTCTGGCTTTGCTTTTCCTCATGAGTCTCAAAGTCATAATTACATTAATATTCTCGTGACTGCCTCGGTAGGCTGCAAACTTTGCCTTTTCAGCCAACCGTTGTAAAAACCGGGAGCTGACATCATCCAAAGGCAGCTTCGGCATCAGCAAAGAGCCGAGTCTGGACTATGATGGCATCTACGTCAATCATCTTGACTGCCAGTTGCCACCCATTTTCTAGCTTCTTCCATCTTATTCTGCTTCAACTCATTGCAAGGTGGACGATTCCAGTGACCCAGGCCTCATTTGTCTGGTTGCAATTTGAAGAGTTTGATGTGGAGGGCGAAAACAACGATTACCTTTCCATATCCGTCGCTGACAAGTTACAACAGTTAGTTTTTCGATCAGTTTTCTTAAACTTTATATTTTGCTAGAATTCATATTTCTGAAGTAAGGTTGAAAGTGGGCATCAGCATGCTCATTGTTTGCAAAGTAAAATATGCTGCAAATGGTCGCAGGTTCTCTGGCGAACAGACAGGCTTTGAAGTCGGCTGGGCAGTCAGTGATCGACTCATAATCCAATTCCACACAGATGGTTCAATTGTACACAATGGCTTCAAGGTCAACTACAATGTGCTGCGTTAGCACAATCTTTCCAAATAGCTTTTGCTTTCTATAACTTTACTGGACAAAATGGCTGACACCTAGTTTCCCCCCATGGGATTCCCCCCCCCCCCATGGGGAAAACCGGCCAACCATGGAGAAACCCCTAGAAAGTTTCCCCCATGAAGTTCCCCCCCCCCCCCCCCAAGATTTTACCTACCACACACACCCTGCGCTAACTCGGCTCAGCAGTAAAACTAGGTGAAAATAGGGGAAATTTGTGTCTTGTGATTTCGACGCCTAGTTCCCCCCCCAAGAGTTTTGACATCTAGTTCCCCCCCCCCCAAAGACACAAATTTCCCCTATTTAGAGTGCCGTATCAACTAGGGGACGCGTTAGCGCAGGGTGTGTGGGTATAGGTGAAAATCTTGGGGGGGGGGGGGCTTTCTAGGGGGGGGACTTTCATGGGGGGGGGGTTCTCGCCTGGGGGGGAATCTCATGGGGGGACTTGGTGTCAGCGGACAAAATAGCCTATTAAATTGCCATTGACTAGCTTGGCACGCTGCAATCTTTGTCTTCTCAGGCAATCAATGTCAAAATCGAGAGCTTCGCGCCGCCAGCGGCAGCATCAGCATCAGAAAAGAACCGCGTGAAGACATTGACGGACTCTACGTCAATGATCTGGACTGCTTGTGACCAGCTCTCCTCGAACACCTCCCTCTTTTATTTCCCTCACTCCTCTCCAAGGTGGACGATCGTTGTGAGTCAGCCGTCCGTGGTCAGCCTCTTCTTCGAAGAGTTCGACATCGAGGAAGAGCACGATTATTTGACAATAGACACGGTCGATGAACCGTTAAAGTAATCGCCTTTTTTGACTGCTTATTTGTGTAGACACAGATCTTTATAAATGGGCCTAGGTTCAGCGGCAGTAACAAAGGGCTTCGAAGGGGTTGGACAGTCACGGATCGTCTTAGCATAGCCTTTCATACGGATGGTTCTGTCATAAAAGACGGTTTCAAGATCAACTACTCCATGATGCGTTAAAACTCAATTCTTAATTCATGTCGATCGATCTTTTGATCAAATTCGACAAAATGAGAGTTTGCAATATAATCATTGAAAATCTAACGTTTGCAGCAATATCGCCAAATTCAACCACCTCGACAATATCAGTCACACCGTCCTCACCGACAACTCTCTCTGGTTCCAATTTTAAAATTTTTTCAAAGCGGCTGTGTGGTCAAGTGGCTTGTTCGTCTGACCAGCCTAAGGGAAGGCTTGGTTCAAGGCAAATCTTTTTGCTTTTTTTATGTGGATGAAATATGTGGTAGCAACGGCAAGCCAAATTTATTTTTTTCTCCCAACAATTCCTTTCCAGCATACTTTTTTATATTTTATTATATTAAAAGTGGAAGAAATATCTGGTACCATCAGCAAGCCAAATTGGATCTCTTTTCTCCAAAAATTGAAAATGCTACGAGTTTAATGTCTAAGAAATACATATACTACTAGTGGAATCTGCCGAGCCACCTGCATTTTTGTTCTAGCGCGCATTGGAAAGAGCCACTGAACTGTGCGCTGAAACTAATTGCAATTGTGTCTTAAGCATATTCCACTAGTAGTATATGTATTTCTTAGACTTTTACCTCGAGGCAATTTCAATTTTTGGAGAAATGAGATCCACATTTGGCTTGCCGATGGTACCAGATATTTCTATGATAAACTGAAGCCTGCTTGCAGCGAGAGATCATTGTCCCGCCTGCCCAAAACAACTAAAATCAAGCAACATCACCCAGCATGGTTTGAAGCCCAGCGGATCTAGCTATTATTTCACCTCGTTTTTCGAAGCCATTAGATGCTATCGTCGCAGGGAAATTTAGTTTTTCGTATTGGGCTGGCGCGAGGGAGCAAAGCGAACCGTCAGCGCCCAGCCCCTCTTTTCGACCTAGGTGTACGTTTTTGGGGTTATTGCTAGATCTCAATTTTGATAAGGCTGCTGCTCGTCACAGAAAGCTCCAATCGTTTTAATTATTTTTGCAATGGAAAGAACAACATCGAATTGACTATAGTTTATCTTTTGACTTTTGCCCAAAACTATTTATTTAACAATGAAAAATGCCAAAAACCATTTGTCCGAACTCCTCCTTCTTCTCCTTCTGCTCCTTCTGCTCCGCATCTATTCAATGGACGATAGTAGGTATTCATTTTATCCCCCGGCCCCCTGCCCCCGGTCACTGGGCTTTATCATATAGTCATTTATTGATAAATCTGAAGTTAGGCTAAGGTGGCATATGCCGCAGTGGTGTAGTGGTGTACGCGATTGGTCAGATGAATGATCCTGGCAGGTTCGTATCCTTCTCAAGCATTCTTTTTTATTTTTGTCTGTTTAAAGTTGAGAAAACAACTGGTATCATCGGAAGGCCTAATGTAAAGCTCTATTTTCCCAAAAATCGAATCTCCTAAACAAAATCTAAGAAAATTTCTCAAAAATTTTTATGTTTGCCTATAGATTTGCATTGTAATTTCCGATTTGAAAATTTTTTTTTAAGTTTTTGTTTTTTTATTTTTTTATTTATCTAATAAAATCTTAGCTAAATATATAACCAACATTATAAAATTTGTATTTATACATTTTATACTATATTAAAAGTGGAAGAAATATCTGGTACCATCGGCAGGCCAAATGTGGGTCTCTTTTCTCCAAAATTTGCAATTGACTCGAGTAAAAAGTAAAGGAAATACATTTTATACTAGTGGAATCTGCTGCGTCATCTGCATTTTGTTTTTGGGCGCGCATGGAAAGAGACAATGATCTGCGCGCCAAAAACAAAATGCAACTGTCCAAGCAGCAGATTCCACTAGTATAAAATGTATTTCCTTTACTTTTTACTCGAGTCAATTGCAAATTTTGGAGAAAAGAGACCCACATTTGGCCTGCCGATGGTACCAGATATATTACGTATATATCTTCTAAAAATGAACAAGGTATTCTCGGCTGTTGCCAAGATGCGCGGCCTTTGTTCCAAGTAATAAGCTTAGCAATAATTCATTTTAACTGCTTCATGATACCGCCGCAGCAAACGTATCTGCCAAAATTAAGCTAAGTTTATTGAAAAACCATAAATTTATGGAGGTTCGAATTTTTGAAACATCAAGATTTTAGGTTTTTGACTGTAAATCATGAATTAATAAATGTGTCAAAAAGTTATATTATCAACTTAAAGATATCACCATGACAGACGTACATGTCAAAATTCAACTGATTTCATTGAAAAACCATCGATTTATGGATGTTCAAATTTTTGAAACATCAAGATTTAGGTTTTTGGCGATAAATTGAAAAATAACAAGTATTTCGAAAATTCATTTTGCCAGCTTCAATAAATCATCTTGACGGACGTACCTGCAAAAAATCAGCCGATTTCATTGAAAAACCAGCGATTTATGATTTTTGGTACTTTGAAACATCAAAATTTTAGGTTTTGAGCGAAAAACGCAAAATAACGCCAAGCGCAAAAAATGGCCTGGAGATACCACTCAGGCGGACCTTCATGCAAAAAATTAGCCAATTTTGTTGAAAAACCGCGGAGTACGGGCCTCGGAAAGACACATATATATATATAGATATATGCGGACAGACGGACGCAAAAATGGGGTAACTGCTTAAGACAGACTATTTGGTAGGGTTGAGAAAAGCAAGGACACTTTTTTTTCATACCACCATTTTTTATGATTGGATATTGAAAAACAAACAATTTTATACTATGTCCCAAATGGACAGCTCATATGATGGTCTCTATCACCCATAATAGCTCATTTTGTGAGGCAGGGTCAGGCAAAATGACAAAAATCCGGGTTTTTGACCTTCAGCACTAAAATGACTGTTGCAAGTCATAGACACAATGAGTTTCAAAAATTTCAAGAAGGGTAGATTCACAAGAATTAGTACTATAAAACAGTGCTTTTGAATGGTTCAATCCGACACTTTTTGGGGGTGTAAATAGCTCATAAAAATGAAAAACACGAAATTGGGGGAAAAAATTTAAGCAAAAAAAACTGATTTCACCCTAAAATTTTCAGTTTGCATGCAAATAGTTGTGATTTTTGAAATTTGCGTTAATTTTTGGTCCATAAAAGTTATTTAGTTTCCATCCAGAGGGCTGTCCTGTTATGACTTCATGGCAATGTTTGATGGTAATCACCAAAATGGTCCTATGTTATAACATAGGCAAAAATTGGGCAAAAAATTTTTTGCTTCAAAATTGGATTTATTGGGCATGAATCATTCCTCTAAGGTCCCTTCCACATCGCTGTGACATTTGTTTTTTCAAACATAATATCAAAATGCATAAACTGAAACACCTGTTTTCCTATGTTATGGCATAGACATTGTTAAAGCATAGGGCAATGGGCATTACAATTTCATCAGATTGAAGAACATGATGGGCAAACAAATGTCACAGCGATGTGGAAGGGACCTTAGAGGAATGATTTATGCCCAAAAAATCCAATTTTGAAGCAAAAAAAATTTTGCCCAATTTTTGCCTGGTGATTCCCATCAAACATTGCCATGAAGTCATAACAGGACAGCCCTCTGGATGGAAACTAAATTACTTTTCTGGACCAAAATTTAACGCAAATTCCAAAAATCACAGTCATTTGCATGCAAACTGAAAATTTTAGGGTGAAATCGGTTTTTTTGCTGAAATTTTTCCCCCAATTTCGTGTTTGTCATTTTTATGAGCTATTTACACCCCCACAAAGTGTCGGATTGAACCATTCAAAAGCAAAGTTTTATAGTACTAATTCTTGTGAATCTACCCTTCTTGAAATTTTTGAAATTCATTGTGTCTATGACTTGCAACAGTCATTTTAGTGTTGAAGGTCAAAAAAACCGGATTTTTGCCATTTTGCCTGACCCTGCCTCACAAAATGAGCTATTATGGGTGATATAGACCATTATATGAGCTGTCCTTTTCGGACATAGTATATAATTGTTTGCTTTTCAATATCCAGTATCTGAAAGCTAGGCCTTGTCTGTTACCAAATCGTTTCGCGCAAGCCCAATTCAGCAGCTTCGTGGGAACTGAGAACATTTTTGGGTAAATCGAGGTCGCTTACCAAAATATGTTTTTAGCAGCTTGCTCCGATCACGGGAATGTGCTTAAAACATCAAAAATGTGAGTTTTTTCAATGTTTTGGAACTGCGCAGTTTTGTGTAGCTATCCAATCGGGTGATATTGCACTCATTAAACAAAGTTCCAAACTGCTTGACCAACCAGTGTCCATCTTGGGCTGCCTTACCTCTCTTGAGTTTGGTGCCTGCTTTTTGAAGTCCCTAGAGGACAGCCAGGTGTTTGCTTATGCATTTCATTTGATCTGAGCATGGGAACATGCTTAAAACATCAAAAATGTGAGTTTTATCAATGTTTTGCCTCTGCGCAGATTTGCAAGCTACCCAGTTGTGCAATATTTCAGTCATTAAAGATAAATATTCCCAAAAAATGAGCCTCGAACTTTTTTGGCAACCTAACCCTACTCCGGTTTGCTGCCTATTCTTTGAAGTCCCTCGAGGACAGCCAGGTGTTTGCTGTTGCATGCACTTGGTGTGGCTGCAATTTGGCCACTGGGTGGGGGTTTCTAAAAGAGTCATAAGACCACAAAAGAGGCTAATGCATGAAAAAAGCTGAGCACCCGTGTAGCGGGACCCATGCAGCCCAAATTCCAAATTGGCTTTGAATTTTGTATTTTTTGTATTCAGTACTCTTATGCAAAATGCAAAATGGTGTTGATTGAGTGAGTGAGATTTCAAAATGGTGTTGATTGAGTGATCTCACTCAAATGGAGTGAGATTTAGCTTCTTCCCCACCTTCTGTTGGCGAATTGTATTCATTGCATTCAATTGCAATGTTGCATTCATTTGGTGTGGCATTTAATTTATGGCTGCTGAGTGGGAGTTGCAAAAACGGTCGTTAGACTATAAACGAGGCTAATGCATGAAAAAGACTGAACACCTGTATTGGGGTGCATGCGGCCAAAACCCCAAGCCATCTCCATCATTTCTCTTAGTCTATTTAGCCGAGATCTCCTTGGCGTTTGCTTGCTAAATATTGCATTAAATAAATCCATTGAATGACGAGGAATTGAAGAAACAAAATAAAATATCAAGTAATGGAATGGCTAAAATTGGGCTTGCGCGAGCGGAGCGTTAGCGGAGCGGTAGCGCCAAGCCCCTCTTATCGAGCAACACAACCAATTGCAGCTTTCCCAAAGTTTGGCAGGCTGTAGCTCGTCACACAGAGCGCTGCAAATAGGCTCAATCGACGCGCCGTGGTCAAATTGTGGGGGGGTCCTCTTTGGACAAAAATTTTTTAGGGTCTTATTAAAAAAGTTATTTCCAAAAAACTTTTTTAAAAAAATGTCCCGTGTCCGGGCACACACCGTCCGACCGACCGTCCGTCCGCACTGTTGCAGACACTTTGGCTGCCTGTGGGGCGGAGATCTCAACGGTTCTAGGGTAAATCGGGCCAAAAAAGTATCAAAGCACCTCTATTTTGGGCATTTTCCGCGTTTTTTTAGGTCGAAACATCAACTTTTTGGGTAAAAATTTTCGTTTTTTGGTGTTTTTTGCATGTTTTTCAATTCCAGCTCTATATTTATGCTTTTTACAGGATTTTTCGCCAAAATAACAGCGCCATATAGGTAATTTTGAATGTAGATTACGATGGTGGCACCCGTTTGCTTCTACTTGGTCTCCTTGGGCTTGCACGAGGCCTTGGTGAACAAGCAGGTCATCATCAACTTCACTTTGAGGCATTGTAAAGGGTTTTTGGTCTAAAAAACCACACCATATAGGTAACTTTGCACGTAGAATACGATTGTGGCGCCCGCTTACTTCTATTTGGTCTTCATGGGCTTCCACCAGGCCGTGGTGAACAAGCAGGTCATCACCAACTTCATCTTGAGGCATTCTAAAGGGTTTTTGTGCCTACAAATAGCATCACATAGGTAATGTTGGAAGTAGCTTATGATTCTGGAACCCGTTTGCTTCAAGCTGGTCTCCATGGGCTTGCACTTGGTCATGGTTAACAAGCAGGCCATCATCAACTTCATTTTGAGGCTATTAAAGGGTTTTTGACCCTACAAACAACATCATATAGGTAATTTGGGATGTAAATTTATGTATGTTTTTGATGGGCTTCCACCAGGCCGTGGTTAACAAGCAGCTGATCACCAACATCATCTTTGTCTCCATGCATAGGGGCCTTGCCCCTGTATTAAGTGGATGAAATTATTGTATAGTGGGTTATACTAACCCAAAAAGTATCTCTTATCTGTATTTTACCTGCGATTGAAGTAGGGGAAATTTTTTATCCAGCTTAATTTGAATTCTACTTGCGACTGAAGTGGATGAAATTGTTTCCAAGCAAAGAAACAAGTTTAAACCTTAGATTGTGAACTTTGTGCACTGTTAAAAATATTGTCATCCAAATGTAAAACTGGATTAATTAATGATAAGAGAGCACCTGGCCAAAATATTAATAAGTGTATTTAAAATCTAATCTCCCAAAAAAAGTAAAATGTAAAATGTTTTTTAACTGACTCTGCTACCTATCTCCATTGCAATTCTGCTACCTATCTACGTACATATGATAGTTTTCAAGAAATAGACAAAATTTTGGACTTAAAACTTAAAAAAATAAATTACAACTAATGGGTAAATTCTGCAAAATTTGGGAGGCAACTACATTTTGACCAAATCAATTGCCATTAAAGTAAGGTGCTCTCTTATCATTAATTAATCCAGTTTTACATTGGACTGACGATAATTTTAACTGTGCACAAAGTTCACAATCTAAGGTTTAAACTTATTTCTTTGCTTGGAAACAATTTCATCCACTTCAGTCGCAAGTAGAATTCAAATTAAGCTGGATAAAAAATTTCCCCTACTTCAATCGCAGGTAAAATACAGATAAGAGATACTTTTTGGGTTAGTTTAACCCACTATACAATAATATACGGATACTTTGACTTTATCTACGAATAAAATGTAAGAATGTAAAAAAGCAAAAATAATTGTTAATATAAAGCATAGCATAAAACCCAAATAGATAAAATTAAACTGCTATGCAATAAATGATAGGGTTAATGCAATTTAAAATTGCAACAATTGATAGTTAGAATATATGAATAGAAGAGGAAAGTAAAAAGAAAAGTGAAAACTAAAGAAACATTTGAACTAATTCCCTGTTGGGAATTGCAATGTTTTTGGAACTTAATAATAAAATGAAATAGCGTAGAAGATGTATGAGAAAGAATGCAAGTTCAGAATAAATAATATTCATGGTAATGTAAAAATACTAATTTTCAAAAAGAAGAATCAAGAATCAGCAAAAAAACATAAAGGACATAAAAGACATAAACAATATGGAAAACAAAAAGAAGATCGAAAGCTATGGAATGACAAAAAATGAAAACCACTCAGAATTTCTGAAAAATAAACAAATTCAAAAAATAAAATAAACTAAAGCACTTTAACAAATTACCATCACTAATGATGTGTGCCGCAGGCCTCTCCCAACCTAGTCCAATCATAAAAAATGGGGGTCAGAAAAAAAAGTGTCCTTGCTTTTCTCAACCCTACCAAATAGTCTGTCTTAAGCTGTTACCCTATTTTTGGTCCATCATTCCGCATATATATATATGTACATATATATATATATATATATATATATATATATATATATATATATTTTGTAACATCCGCAAGCCAAAAGTAATGCTCTTTTCTCCCAAAAATCGACTGTCCTGAGTATTTAATTAAGGAAATTTTCCTAATACAAATGGAATCTGGCTGTGGGGCATTTGCATTTTGTTTTTGCGCGCAGTTCCAAGGCTCTTTTCATGCGCGCTCAAACAAAATACAAGTGACACAGCAGTCTCCATTAGTATTAGGAAAATTTCCTTAGCTTTATGCTCAGGACTCGATTTTTGGGAGAAAAGAGCATTACTTTCGGCCTCAACTTTAAACATAGAAAATTAAAAAAAGTCATATTTGCATGCAAATTCAGATGACACCGCAGATTTTTCCATTTGTGCATTTGGTAGGATTTGAACCAATGCATTAATCAATTGGGCTTGCGCGTGCGGAGCGTTAGCGGAGCGGTAGCGCCAAGCCCCTCTTATCGAGCAACACAACCAATTGCAGCTTTCCCAAAGTTTGGCAGGCTGTAGCTCGTCACACAGACGTCGTAGAACGCTGCAAATAGGCTCAATCGACGCGCCGTGGTCGAATTGTGGGGGGTCCTCTTTAAACAAAAATTTATTAGAGCCTTATTAAAAAAGTTTTTTCCAAAAAACTTGTTAAAAAAAATGTCCGGTGTCCGGGCGCACACCGACCGACCGTCCGACCGTCCGACCAACCGTCCGACCGGCCGTCCGTCCGCAATGTTGCAGACACTTTGGCTGCTTCTGGGGCGGAGATCTCAACGGTTCTAGGGTAAATCGGGCCAAAAAAGTATCAAGGCACCTCTATTTTGGGCATTTTCCACGTTTTTTAGGTCGAAACATCAATTTTTTGGGTAAAAATTCAGTTTTTGGGGGTTTTTTTTGCATGTTTTACATTTCCACCTCTATATTTATGCTTTTTACAGGGTTTTTCGCCAATAGAACAGCGCCATATAGGTAATTTTGAACGTAGATTACGATGGTGGCACCCGGTTGCTTCTACCTGGTCTGCGTGGTCTTCCACCAGGCTGTGGTGAAGAAGCAGGTCATCATCAACTTCATCTTGAGGCATTGTAAAGAAGTTTTGGTCTAAAAAACAGCACCATAAAGGGTAATTTCGCACGTAGATTACGATTGTGGCGCCCGTTTACTTCTATTCGGTCTTCATGGGCTTCCACCAGGCATTCTTAAGGGTTTTTGTGCCTAAAAAGAGCATTATATAGGTAATTTTGGACGTAGCCTATGATTTTGGCACCCGTTTGCTTCTAGCTGGTCTCCATGGGCTTGCACTAGGCCGTGGTGAACAAGCAGCCCATCATCAACTTCATCTGGAGGCATATTAAAGGGTTTTTGACCCTACAATTAGCATCATATAGGTAATTTGGGATGTAGATTATGGTATGTTTTTCATGGGCTTCCACCAGGCCGTGGTGAACAAGCAGCTGATCACCAACCCCATCTTCGTCTCCATGCATAGGGGCCTTGCCCCTGTATGAAGTGGATGAAATTATTATATAGTGGGTTATACTAACCCAAAAAGTATCTCTTATCTATATTTTACCTGCGATTGAAGTAGGGGAAATTTTGTTATTTAGCTTAATTTGAATTCTACTTGCGACCGAAGTGGATGAAATTTTTTCTTAGCAAAAAAATAAGTTTTATATCTTAGATTGTGAACTTTGTGCACTGTAAAACTATCGTCAGTCCAATGTAAAACTGGATTAATTAATGATAAGAGAGCACCTGGCCAAAATACTAATAAGTGTATCTGAAATCTGAGGTCCCAAAAAAAGTAAAATGTAGCAACATTTTTAAAAAATATGCACAGCAAAAAATTTTTACCTGACTCTGCTACCTATCTCCATTGCAATTAATTGCAATTGACTACAAAAAATATGCCTCCGTTTAATTTCACCTACATATAATAATTTTCAAAAAATAGACAAAAATTTGGACTTAAAATTTAAAAAAAAATTATATTTCAACTAATGGGTAAAGTCTGCAAAATTTGGGAGCCAACTACATTTTGACCAAATAAATTGTCATTAAAGTAAGGTGCTCTCTTATCATTAATTAATCCAGTTTTACATTGGACTGATGATAGTTTTACAGTGCACAAAGTTCACAATCTAAGATATAAAACTTATTTTTTTGCTAAGAAAAAATTTCATCCACTTCAGTCGCAAGTAGAATTCAAATTAAGCTAAATAAAAAAATTTCCCCTACTTCAATCGCAGGTAAAATATAGATAAGAGATACTTTTTGGGTTAGTATAACCCACTATATAATAATAAAATAATGCAAAAATTATGTCTAGCCTAGGAATCAAACCTAGATCTAGCATTAACCCCGAAACATACACCTGGGTTGAAAAGAGGGCCTTGGCGCTGACGCTACTCTCTCTCGCACCAGGCCAATTAATATATATAAATAAATATATATATAATTATATAGTGGGTTAAACTAACCCAAAAAGTATCTCTTATCTTTATTTTATTTGCAATTGAAGTAGGGGAAATTTTTTCTCATTCAACTGACAATTGCTTTCTACTGAAGTGGATGAAATTTTTCTTAGCACACAAAAAAGGTTATTAACCTTAAATTGTTTATTGTTGGCACAGTAATAGCTTGCACATGTCTAAAGTAAGTAATGATTAGAGAGCACTCTGTTATTACCGTTATTTAAAACTACTAACTGGTATGAGGCATGCTCGCCAATTTGGAGAAGTCAAAATTGGAGGATTATTTGTTAAAGCTACTGCATTTGATCAGTCTGGTATTAGACATGTCTTTTATGTTCATGGTTGTTACCGGGGGGGGGGGGCACTAAGTCTTCGCCTTTTTTTATTTTGCTTGGTTACATCTCATCTGTTTCCAATCCATGTAAGCTATAAATTGGCCACATTGTGGCAATATTTCCTATTATGTTGTTGTAAATGCTTGCTACGCAATATCATGTCTAAAGTGGTTTACATTTGAAATATTAACATGATAAAAAATAGGACTGTCACAGGTGGTTTGACAAGTTACAGCGGAGAAATTTGAGAAATTTTACATTTTCTGCCATTTCTCCGTGAGAACTAAAGATATTTTAAAACAAATTTAGCTCAATGTTTATAGATATTGGATCCCAATTCTGACCAATTTACAGCTTGCTATGATCATTTTTAGACGAGTAATAAGCATTTAAAAAAAGGCAAAGACTTAGTGCCCCCCTCGGTACTTCCACAACCATCATCCTGATTTCTGTCAACGGCTTGATGCTCGATTTAAGAAATGGAACATTGAGAAAAATGCAATCTGGCAAAGAACTTGTGTAACAATGATGCGCATCTGAATATGCTTAGTAAAATGTCGGACAGTCATTATGGTGAATTTGTCTATCATGTCAAATTGGAGTGTGAAATTACAATTGAACGCAAATCAAATTCTTCATTACATGCATTTCTAAATTTGTTTTTTTAAATATATGTATTATGCCAAGCCCCCACATCCTCTATCAAAGCCTTCTCAATCTCAAATTTATAAATGCTCAAACCTTAAGCTTACTGATGCTATGTTTGGAGGCAGAACTGAGGCATTTTTTCCATCAATTTCACCTGTGCCCTATGGTTATGAAGTGGATTATGTTGCTTTTATTAGTTTGTATCCTTCTATTTATGTAGCTTGTAAAAATGAACGTATGCCAATTGGCCCTCCAACTATTTATGTGGGCATTGATCTTGATCCTGATCCTAATATAGGCTTAGGAGCTCCTGCCCTTGATGACCTTTTTGGTGTTGCGTGAGTTGAAATTTTACCACCTCAAAATTTATGTATACCTGTTCTACCTGAATGTGTAGAAGGTCATTTACTTTTCCACTTGTGTCATTCTTGTGCTCTAGAGTCTAACTGAGACTTTTGCAATCATTTTGAAAGTTCTGATAGATCAATTTTTGGCACTTATACATCAATGGAGCTGCAATTGGCCATCAAACATGGCTACAGAATTATACGCTGGATCAAAATGTGGCACTGGAAGTTCAACAACTCTGTTCTAAAAAGTTCTTGGACAGCAAATCGCCAATAAAATTGCTGCTGGAGGAAAACCCCAATCATCAGAGGAAATTCGTGAGCACATTGACTTTTGCGCCAAACTTGGAATAACTTTTTCTGAAAAGGATTATGAGAAAAATGGGTGTCAGTTCTTTGCTGGACTTTTCACATTGCCAGACATTTTGTTTTTTACTTGTAGTTTTCGTAGCGACCAATAGGGAGCTACTACGGCTACCACCATAAGTCGTGTGCAACCAAGGACTGACAATAGTACCAGGAGTAGGGCGTAGCCGGCGCAAGAACTTCAGAAAAATTGAAAAAACTAAATGTCCGGCAAAGTGTGTTGTCCGGCAAAGTACTGGAGGGGAAGAATGCCACAAAACAAAGTTAGGCCAAAATTTTTATTGTGTATTTATGGGGATTTATGGGCAAACGTTCAAATTATGCTTCTACTTATGTTCTGAATTCTTATGAAGAATACTTGATGTTAGAAAATGATCCAGAGATTGAAATAGAAACATGTTTGTTTTCTGATGATGGTGAATCCCTTATTGTTTCTGCTAAACCTAAAACTGAAAACGTTTCATCTAAAACTTGCATGATTATTGCAATAATGACATTAAGCTATGCTCGATGTCACTTGTATGATTTACTATCTGCTTATGCTCCATATGTTGCTTATTGTGATACTGACAGTGCCATAATATGTCTCCCTTCAAATGTACCCCCACCAAAACCAGGGAGTAACTTTGGTCAATTGAACAAGTATATGGCACAGAGCGCAATAGGTGACCACGGAGCTTCACAGCCCACAACTTCCCACACAACTTAGCAGCTTACAAATCCATGCCAATGCTCTTAATTTACATTTTAATGCTCATTTTTAATTTTTTAATATGAAAGAAAATTTTGTCCAAATCCGTTGAGAATTTGCAATTTCTCAACACACCCCATTTTTTAAACATTCTACCCAAAAAGGTAGTGTTTCAAATGCTCTGGGACCAGTTCCAACCCTCCAGATCTTTCTAAAGGACTGTGCCATTTCCCAAGCCGGTTTCGTCGACCTGAACGTTGATGAGGCGGGCGGAAGGGAGGCCGGGATCAGTTGCTCTATAATGTGGCTCGCTCTGCCCAACTAGTTTCCGCTCTACCCCATTGCCGGTGAAGACAAAAGAGATTCTCACTATGTTCCTGCTGCATATCACCACAGCGTTTGGTAGATCAGAGAGCTGATTAGCTTTATCTGTACCTTCGACCGACCACCTCTACAATGCTACTTCAATGCCCAGCAATACTTCCGCCAACTTCCGCTTCCGCAACAACTTCCGGCCTTTGACTTTGCCGCCTTTCCATCAGCAGCAATCGAGTCAAAAGCCCCAATCACCGATCTACAAAGAGCGGACAGCGAATGGAGCCCAGCCTGCAATGCCGGACTTTGCTTCGCTGCCAGACAGCCCACCCTGCAGCTCCAGAACTTCACTCAGCCAGAGCTGGCCTCGTGAACTTCTAGACGGCAGCAACTGCTCCTTGCCCATCACCGCCCCAACAAACTGATGTTGAATTTACATATCTTGCCTATGATTCAAGCACCCAACATCTGATGAATATCTTACCTACACTGAAAACCCATGCCTCAATTGAGTCTTAGCTTCCTCCAGCACTTCCATAGCCAAGATTAATTAAGTTTGCCTTTTAAGTTTGTTTGTTGCCAACCTGGCTTAATTAAGTTTGCCCCCTCCTCCTTGCCCATCACCGCCCCAACAAACTGATGTTGAATTTACATATCTTGCCTATGATTCAAGCACCCAACATCTGATGAATATCTTACCTACACTGAAAACCCATGCCTCAATTGAGTCTTAGCTTCCTCCAGCACTTCCATAGCCAAGATTAATTAAGTTTGCCTTTTAAGTTTGTTTGTTGCCAACCTGGCTTAATTAAGTTTGCCCCCTCCTCCTTGCCCATCACCGCCCCAACAAACTGATGTTGAATTTACATATCTTGCCTATGATTCAAGCACCCAACATCTGATGAATATCTTACCTACACTGAAAACCCATGCCTCAATTGAGTCTTAGCTTCCTCCAGCACTTCCATAGCCAAGATTAATTAAGTTTGCCTTTTAAGTTTGTTTGTTGCCAACCTGGCTTAATTAAGTTTGCCCCCTCCTACTTGCCCATCACCGCCCCAACAAACTGATGTTGAATTTACATATCTTGCCTATGATTCAAGCACCCAACATCTGATGAATATCTTACCTACACTGAAAACCCATGCCTCAATTGAGTCTTAGCTTCCTCCAGCACTTCCATAGCCAAGAATAATTAAGTTTGCCTTTTAAGTTTGTTTGTTGCCAACCTGGCTTAATTAAGTTTGCCCCCTCCTCCTTGCCCATCACCGCCCCAACAAACTGATGTTGAATTTACATATCTTGCCTATGATTCAAGCACCCAACATCTGATGAATATCTTACCTACACTAAAAACCCATGCCTCAATTGAGTCTTAGCTTCCTCCAGCACTTCCATAGCCAAGATTAATTAAGTTTGCCTTTTAAGTTTGTTTGTTGCCAACCTGGCTTAATTAAGTTTGCCCCCTCCTCCTTGCCCATCACCGCCCCAACAAACTGATGTTGAATTTACATATCTTGCCTATGATTCAAGCACCCAACATCTGATGAATATCTTACCTACACTGAAAACCCATGCCTCAATTGAGTCTTAGCTTCCTCCAGCACTTCCATAGCCAAGAATAATTAAGTTTGCCTTTTAAGTTTGTTTGTTGCCAACCTGGCTTAATTAAGTTTGCCCCCTCCTCCTTGCCCATCACCGCCCCAACAAACTGATGTTGAATTTACATATCTTGCCTATGATTCAAGCACCCAACATCTGATGAATATCTTACCTACACTGAAAACCCATGCCCTCAATTGAGTCTTAGCTTCCTCCAGCACTTCCATAGCCAAGATTAATTAAGTTTGCCTTTTAAGTAGTTTGTTGCCAACTTAGCTTAATTAAGTTTGCTCCTCCTCCTTGCCCATCACTGCCCTAACAAACTGATGTCAAATTTACCCATTTTGCCTATGATTCAAGCACCCAGCATTTGATGAATATCTTCCTAGACTGCTGATGTGAGAGATGATGCGTTAGTGTTTTGGGTGAGTGAGAGCATTAGTGTTTTGGGTGGGTGAATTGACTTTCCATTTCATCATCCCCAACAAACTTCAACTAGCACTACTTTAGCTATCCTTTTATTTGTTCTCCCGCAATAATTGACTTGAATCAAAGAATTATATAAACTTGAGCGGAAAATAAGAAAAATGAGTCATTGGACATTGCATAAATGAGTCATTAGTGTGCCGTTTCCCAAGCCGGTTTCGTTCGACCCTGAGTTGGTGAGGCGGGCAGAAGGGAGGCCTGGATCAGTTGCTCTA
>JASANA010012326.1:0-12893 GCA_030248095.1 Ptycholaimellus sp. GST1_10 | reverse complement strand
GCCATTTTTAAAAGCCTCTCATTTGAGCTAATTTATAATGCTAATTTATAGCTAATTAAGAGACAGTTCATATAAAGATTTAGTAATCCTGAAAGAGAGCTGGAAAAGCAATATTTCAAAGTTTTTAACGACTGTAATAGACGTGTAGAGCAAGTTTTTGCGATCTCTCTCCCGTTGGAATTTTGAAGAAAGACCTTTCCTAGCCAGAGTTATGGCCCAAAACGTAAATTGGGTGAGATATTTTGGGTCAAAATGCAAAATTTGACATGTATTCAAATGTTTAGCCATGTCAAGCCAAATACTTGTTCAATTTCGATATTTTGCATACCTTTTGAAGCTAACGACCTGATAAATAATTGTGTATTAATTTTGAGGTATAAAATTGAAGTTTTAGTCCACTTTTGACATGCAGAAGCAAAATTAACCCAATTCGTAATTTTGTAAAACTTTTAGTTTTTGGCCATTTTCGAAAAATTTTAATACTAAGTGCACCCCAATACGCCCCATATTTTGATTTTTCAGATAATTTGCAACATTTTGATACCCAATTTGTTGTGGTTTGCGGTAACGAATATGAACTAGAGCATACTAGTATAACATGGGGCTCAATTCTGGGCGACCAGTTGAGCCCATTTGTTGAACTGCCACCCAGGTGTATATGACTCAACTTAGGTTGGCACTAAATGCTTTGGATTTTGAAACATCATGAATCACGGATAATATCCAAAAAATTATATTTCGGATATTGAAACATTTACTAGCCGGTTTCGCAAAATAATGGCCAATTTTCCAATTCTGAGATCAAATTTGTGCTCAACATTAATTTTTACCCCCATGTGCCAAAGCTCATGGCTAATATTCAAGAAAAAAATTTGCATCTTGAAACATCAACTAGCCGTATTTGAGAAAAACTGTCAATTTTTTTCCAAATTCTGAGTATAGATTTGTGATCAGCATCAATTTTTACCCCGGGAGGGCCTTTTCTGTGGTCTTTGAATTATTAATAAGCAAAACTCGGTTTTTCAGTGCAGAAACATCAGCCTTTTGGATAATAACTCCAGAAATAAACATTTCCGCTGAGCTCCGAAAATAGGGCCGCAAGTGGCCAACATTTCTGACATATTCTGAAAAAATGAGCCAAAACGGTTGAGAAACCGCCAAGGTATTCCTTGTTACACCCATATATAGATATATAGACTGACAAGTCGAATCCTGGTGACTCCTTAGTACTGCCCCCAGGCCATGTCCTGGGTGGCAGTTCAAAAATATTTGGTCACCTCTAAGGGCGCCCTATGTTATAACATAGGAGGTTTTAGTTTTAGCAAAATTTGAGCACTAAAAAACTTCCTGCTCTTCAGAAAAGCAATATTTGCCAAATTCCTTTTCAGGGTTACTCAATATAGTTCTTAAGCACAATTACGTGCAAAAATACTACTGAAAATTGCTTAATTTGTCATACAATGAGACCAAAATGTGACATAAAGTCCGAAATTGGCCCTATGTTATAACATAGGCAAAAAATGGGCATAATTTTTTGCATCTTATAATTTTATTCCAATGCCCAAAATTACTAGTATAACATGGGGCTCAATTCTGGGTAGCCAGTTGAGCCCATTTGTTGAACTACCGCCCATGTGTGTAAGTCTAAGGCTAAGACTAAGCCCATGTTTTACCTGAATAAAAAAAACTTAAAAAACAAAAACTTTTGGTTTTTGAAATATCAGGCTACTGGATTTGTGTAACATTGGGAAAATTTGTCAATTTTATAGCTAGAGTTGTGTTCCGCCTCAAAATTTACCTACTGGGGCCCAAAAATGGGCTGACACCTAGTTTCCCCCCCAAGGCTAGGTCCCCCCCCAAGGCATTTTTTGAAACTTTCCCCCCCTCATGAAAGTTTCCCCCCCCCCATGAAAGTTTCCCCCCACCAAGATTTTCACCTATACCCACACACCCTGCGCTAATGCGTCCCCTCGTTGATACGGCAGTCTAAACGGAAATTTGTGTCTGGGGGGGGGGGGGGGAAACTAGGCGTCAAAACTCTTGGGGGGGGGGGGGGAACTAGTCGACGATTTCGAGGACTAGTTTCCCCCCCCCCAAGACTCAATTTCACCAATTTTCACCTAATTTAACCTGCAATTCGCCAAAGCCATAACAACTAGGGGACGAGTTAGCGCAGGGTGTGTGTGGTAGGTAAAATCTTGGGGGGAGGGAAACCTTCATGGGGGGGGGGGAAACTTTCATGAGGGGGGGGGGGGAAACTTTCTTGAGGGGGGGGGGGGGGTCATCGCCATGGGGGGGGGGGGGAAATCCCATGAGGGGGGGAAACTAGGTGTCAGCCCAAAAATGTAGCCATTTATCAGGGAAAACGTCCCAAATACAATTTTGGTTTTTGAAACATCAAGCTCATAAGGTTGTGTAAATTAAAAAAAATATCCAATTTTAAGGCCAGATTAGTGTTCCGCATCAAAATTTACCTATTGGGGCCCAAAATCAGAACTAATTACCAGTAAAACTGGCTAAAATTTAATTTTGGTTTTTGAAACATCAGGCTGCTGTATTTGTGCAAAATTGAAAGAAATTTACAATTTGATTGCCAGAATCGTGTCAAGCGTCACAATTTATCTACTAGGGCCAAAAATTGGAGCAAAATTTCCAATAATAACCGCTATTTCAGTTTTTGTTATTGAAACATTAGGTTTCTGGGTTATAAGTCAAGAACAAATTATTTTCGCCAAGCTCCAAAAGCAGGGCTTCATGCGGCCAACTTTCCCAACATCCTCTGAAAAAATGGGCCAATTCGGTTGAGAAACCATTGAGAATTTTGTGTTTACATAGGTATATATATATAGCCTCAAGGGTCAAATCCAGGTGAATCCTTAGTACTGCCTCCCAGGCCTAGCCCTGGGCGGCAGTTCAAAAATTACTTAGTCAGATACACCTAAAAATAACATTCTTGCATTATTATTATGTCCAAACTCAAGCCTACATGAAACCGGAAATGGGCAAATTTTGACCTAAAATATGCTATAATTATGAAAGCAAAAATTAGGTAAATTTTCAGTAAATGGCTCCAAGAATGTTATTTTTAGGTGTATCTGACTAAGTACTTTCAATTTTGGGCATTGGAATAAAATTATAAGATGCAAAAAAGTTTGCCCATTTTTTGCCTATGTTATAACATAGGGCCAATTTCGGACTTTATGTCACATTTTGGTCTCATTGTATGACAAATTAAGCAATTTTCAGTAGTATTTTTGCACGTAATTGTGCTTAAGAACTATATTGAGTAACCCTGAAAAGGAATTTGGCAAATATTGCTTTTCTGAAGAGCAGGAAGTTTTTTAGTGCTCAAATTTTGCTAAAACTAAAACCTCCTATGTTATAACATAGGGCGCCCTTAGAGGTGACCAAATATTTTATGCTCTAGTTCATATTCGTTACCGCAAACCACAACAAATTGGGTATCAAAATGTTGCAAATTATCTGAAAAATCAAAATATGGGGCGTATTGGGGTGCACTTAGTATTAAAATTTTTAAAAGTTTTACAAAATTACGAATTGGGTTAATTTTGCTTCTGCATGTCAAAAGTGGACTTTAACTTTAATTTTCTATCTCAAAAACAATAAAGAATTAATGTTCAGGTCGTTACCTTCAAAAAGGTATGCAAAATATCTAAATTGGACACGTAATTGACTTGCTATGGCTAAAAATTTGAATACATGTCAAATTTTGCATTTTGACCCAAAATATCACACCCAATTTACGTTTTGAGCCATAACTCAGCCAAAGGTCTTTCTTCAAAATTCCAACGGGAGAGAGATCGCAAAAACTTGCTCTACAAACGTGCTGTATTGGTTATCAGACTTGAAAAATTGACTTTTCCACCCAATTGGAATGCCTTATGTGAAGCGTCTCTTAAAGCAAGAAAATCGATTTTTTTTAAAATTACCCACAAAAATAGAATTGAACTTAAATATATTTAAAAATAAAGAATATTTTTCCTCAAAGGAAAAGAGGATGTAACCGGAGAGCGGTGCCGAAGGTGGTCGATCGTCCGCCGCTATGTTCGATTCTGGCCGCTTGCGACGCGCTGAATCAGGCTTCTGCAGCTATTGATGATATAGTCCCCTGAATCGGAGTAGCAGGGTTCACAACTTGGTTGAGGCTGGTGGTGGAGAGGCCAAAGTCCCCCAGCTCCGACCAGTAGTCCAGCAGCAAATCTGCCAGGTCCTTTTGACACAGCTGGAACCAAGCACTGCTTTTTTCCCGCCTTTTCGTTCCATTTCGTTCCTTTTCGATATTTTCGATTTAGGAAAGAAATATTGTCCTGACAGCAGAGATTATACTAGGACAGTGCAAGAAAGCAGATTGAAAGGCTCGCCTTCATCTGGGCAGTGCTGGCCAGGTAGCGACTGCGAACGACGGCAGAGATGCACTGTTGGCTCCACCAACAGAGCCGACGCTCGTCCACCACACTGCACCGCAC
This sequence comes from Ptycholaimellus sp. GST1_10, assembly GCA_030248095.1. Lineage (NCBI taxonomy): Eukaryota > Metazoa > Nematoda > Chromadorea > Chromadorida > Chromadoridae > Ptycholaimellus > Ptycholaimellus sp. GST1_10. The sequence goes on along the minus strand of JASANA010012326.1, from coordinate 8,406 downwards.
CAGGGCCCCCAAAGACCCTCTGATTGCCACCCAAAGGCGTCCCGGGAAACGCAGCACCCGACACGCCACCTCCATCTCCTGTCGCTCACGGGCCAGGCGCTGCAGTTGGAAGTTTCAATGTCTCGTCTGATTTAAGCCAACTTTGTCAAGAGCACAAGTTCGATTTGCGGGAAACTCGTTATTTGTAACAATTCTGAATTTGATGAAATTAGGTTCAACCTGGTGCAGGTGACGATTGGCAGAGAGGAGGTCGAGGATCTCGCACTCACTTAGGCCGCAGTTGGAGCACTCCAGATAGCGTGCGAGGGCTGAGAATCGCTCCACTCCCAACTCCTTCTCCAACTGGGCCAGCTTCCAGTCCAGGACGCCACCCAAGGCCTCAGCTGAGCCGCCACGACTGCGACGGGCTGGCCACAGCGGTTGCTGCCAACTTTGCTTACATTCCTTCTATTTTTAACTACTTTCATTTGGCATTTTCAGCTTCTCGAAAATGACTTTGAATCTATACGAGGAGAAGTTGCCCACAAGTACTGTAGTTTTCTACTTCGCTTACATGGCTTCCCAGGTCGAGGTCAGGATTTCTGGTTTCGAAAGAGGCAGGAAAAGTGTGAAAATACCAGAAATGAAGGCCAATTCCTGGCCTCGGCGGCGAGCAAGCAGCTGAGGAATGGCGAACCGGCTTCCTTCAGACGTTGGCGGACCCAGGCTGTCAACACTCCCCATTTTCAGCATCTATCTTTTACATCAATTTTTTGATACCATGTTACCCTTGCTTATATTTGTGTTTGCTAAGATTTTTGAACAATGGAAGAAAGTGAATTTACACTCTTGCTGTGAGGTGATCTTCCGCTTCCGTGCCGTCAAACCGCTGGCAAAGATCTCGTAGAGCTCTGCTTCCGACAGCCCATTGAGGGTAATCGTCGTCTTGCTCTCTCGCTTTCTGCCAATTGCACTCATGTATGCTAGCCACCAGACTAAATGTTGATGGAAAGGTTGGGTAGAAATGGTTCATAATGCTTTCCTCCATCAGAGTAATAATTAAGCCCGCTAGGAGAAACCAGAAGAAATAGAAAGGTGCTGACTTTCCAACGAGAGCTGGGACGGCCAGCTCAGCTGCACTGCTGAGACTTGTAGCGATGATGACGACGTGAGGCGGAAGAGAGCTCAGCGCTAAGTAGAAGCTGGGAATGTCCAGCCCATTTCTGCTGCCTCGCCCCCTGTAAAAGTTATTCCTCAATCATAAACTATCCAAAATAAATGTTGAACAGTATAATAAATAAATTAAAACATAAATGTGCCAAAATCATTACGCAACTTCCAAGTGTCGAAGGCGCAGCCTTAAAAGTCATTTGGAAGGTACAAATGAGTAAAAATCTGTTTGAAGTGGTTGTCAAAAGTCGCCATACGTGGTTTTAGTTTAGTTTTCAATGTAACCCGCTGGTGTCGTGCTTGATGAGATGGATATCGTCTAGAAGAAGCAGCAGTGGTGTTTTGGAGGCTGAGACGCGCTCGAAGCACTTGGCCAACCAGGAATTGACAGAAAGGCTGTCGCGCTCTTCTTTCAAACTGCTTGTGCCGCCCAGCTCAATGTTACAAATCTCTTCAAGCTATTGGGCTGGCGCGAGGGAGCATAGCGACCGTCAGCGCCCAGCCCCTCTTTTCGACCCAGGTGTACGTTTTAAGGGTTATTGCTAGATCTTAATTTTGATAAGGCTCTTGCTCCTCACAGAAAGCTCCATTTGCTCTGATTCTTTTTCCATTAGAAAGAGCACCCTCTAATTGACCTGAACTCGCGATAAATCGCCAGAAAGTTGCAGCAATCATTAGCAAATCACTCAAAACCATTTGTCCGAACTCCTCCTTCTCCTCCTTCTCCTTCTCCTCCGCATCTATTCTTGAAAGTAGGTATTCATTTCTTTCCCCAACTCCCCCTCCCCGGGTCCCTGGGCCTAATGTATTTATTTATAGATAAGTCTTGAGCAAAACTGGGAGCCGTATGCACCAGTGGTGTAGTGGTGTAAGCGTTGGGATAATTGGATGGGACTAGTTGGTTCGATTCCATCGCAGGCATTTATTTTTATTTTTGTGTGTTTCAAGTTGAGAAAATAACTGGTACCTTCGGCAGGCCAAAAGTAAAGTAAAAGTCATGAAAATTTCACAAAAAAATGATATGTTAGTTTGCCAATAAAGAACATTGTAGTTTTAATTTTCGATTCTTTTCCTTTTGTTATATTTTTTATTGAGTTTCTTTTTTTTATTTTTTTTTCCATAATATAAAATTGTATTTATACATTTTATGCTATATTAAAAGTGAAAGAAATAACTGGTACCATCGGCAAGCCAAACGTAGGTCTCTTTTCTCCAAATTTTGTAATTGCCTTGAGCAAAAAGTCAAGGAAATACATCTACTACTACTGGAATCTGCTGCGTCATCTGCATTTTGTTTTTGGCGCGCATGGAAAGAGACACTGAACTGCGCGCCAAAAACAAAATGCAACTGTCCAAGCAGCAGATTCCACTGGTAGTAGATGTATTTCCTTGACTTTTTGCTCAAGGCAATTACAAAATTTGGAGAAAAGAGACCTACGTTTGGCTTGCCGATGGTACCAGTTATATTTGTATTGCGAAGCAATTAGTTTATTTTTTGCTTTGACTTGCCGAATAACAGATCAAGAACCGATTTAAACTATATCGGTTTTTGAGTTTTCAAGTATCAATTCCTCATCGCGATTGTCTCGGAAAGATCTGAGACTTAACTTTTTTCAATTCTCTTTATGGAACGAAACTTTCACCATTTCTAACCAAATAAAATCTAGCCTAACTGAGCTGAACTGAGATGAAAGGGAACCTGGTAGACGAGGGTAAGCTGAGCAGCGATGGACTGAAATAGCTGGTGAGAGTGAAAGCTGGAGGGCGTGAGGCCAACGAAGCGAGGCAGAAGGACAAGCTGGCCCCCTCCTCCACTGCCCAGCCAATTACGCGCCTCCCAGGCAGCCTCCGCCAACAGTGCTGTTTTGCCGCTGCATGCAGCGCCCTGCAGCTCATTTTATCCCAATTCTAATTTTGAATGAAAAAGAAAAAAATATGTATTCAAAAGAGATGAACAAATTATTTTACTAAGTTCCTCAAAGTAAAAACAATCTCAATGGGTGAGTGAAAATGGGGGACCTGAATGAGGATGAAGAGGCCGCGCTTTTTCTGGCCCTCTTTGAGAAGGTCACGGAGGCTGTTCAAGGCTTGTCGCTGCCCAACGAAGGGCACCGCTCGACGCTCTTGAAGGGAGTTCAGATGGATCTGGCTTTCCCTGTTCAACATCCAATATGCATGAAAAGAATGGACCGAATTCTCGCTTATTTTATGCTCTCAGCTAAAACTTGAGGAGCTGGCTTCTCCTTTTCTCAAATATTGCTGGATTGAAGGGGTACCAATAAAGAGTGTCGAGAAGTTGACGCTCGCTGGGGCTGGGACTGAAGGCCTTGGCCTGGCTTTGGAAAAGGGCCTGGAGTGGGGTTTTCAGCTTTTTCAAGTCGCCGCCGATCATCTCTCGAAGACGCTTGGCCAGCTCCCGCCGTACGTTCTCCACGTACCTAGCATTAGCTCCTATCCGTTTTTCGCCACAGACTTATGGGCTGCTTTTGAGCTAGGTGGGCTCTGTTTCCCGCATACTTGTTTGGGGGCCAGATGCTAGGGGGGGCACCCAGGTTTGTCATTTGGGGGGCGCCCCCCCCCCCCCCTAGTGGCTAGTGGTACGTCTGTGGGGGGCGGGGGTGCGGGGGGCGCTTTAGGGGGGGGGGGTGGGGGTATGAGGAGAAGGAGGAGTTCGGACAAATGGTTTTGAGTGATTTGCTAATGATTGCTGCAACTTTCTGGCGATTTATCGCGAGTTCAGGTCAATTAGAGGTGCTCTTTCTAATGGAAAAGAATCAGAGCAAATGGAGCTTTCTGTGAGGAGCAAGAGCCTTATCAAAATTAGATCTAGCAATAACCCTTAAAACGTACACCGGGGTCGAAAAGAGGGGCTGGGCGCTGAGGTCGCTATGCTCCCTCGCGCCAGCCCAATAGCTTGAAGAGATTTGTAACATTGAGCTGGGCGGCACAAGCAGTTTGAAAGAAGAGCGCGACAGCCTTTCTGTCAATTCCTGGTTGGCCAAGTGCTTCGAGCGCGTCTCAGCCTCCAAAAGCACCACCGCTGCTTCTTCTAATAATTAGATATCCATCTCATCAAGCACGACACCAGCGGGTTAACACCTGAAAATGAAACTAAAACCACGTATGGCAACTTTTGACAACCACTTCAAACAGATTTTTACTCATTTGTACCTTCCAAATGACTTTTAGGCTGCGCCTTCGACACTTGGAAGTTGCGTAATGATTTTGGCACATTTATGTTTTAATTTATTTATTATACTGTTCAACATTTATTTTGCAAAGTTTATGATTGAGGAATAACTTTTACAGGGGGCGAGGGCAGCAGAAATGGGCTGCACATTCCCAAGCTTCCCACTTAGCGCTGAGCTCTCTTCCGCCTCACGTCGTCATCATCGCTACAAGTCTCAGCAGTGCAGCTGAGCTGGCCGTCCCAGCTCTCGTTGGAAAGTCAGCACCTTTCCCTATTTCTTCTGGTTTCTCCTAGCGGGCTTAATTATTACTCTGATGGAGGAAAGCATTATGAACCATTTCTACCCAACCTCTCCACCAACATTTAGTCTGGTGGCTAGCATACATGAGTGCAATTGGCAGAAAGCGAGAGAGCAAGACGACGATTACCCTCAATGGGCTGTCGGAAGCAGAGCTCTACGAGATCTTTGCCAGCGGTTTGACGGCACGGAAGCGGAAGATCACCTCACAGCAAGAGTGTAAACTCACTTTCTTCCACTGTTCAAAAATCTTAGCAAACACAAATATAAGCAAGGGTAACATGGTACCAAAAAATTGATGTAAAAGATAGATGCTGAAATGGGGAGTGTTGACAGCCTGGGTCCGCCAACGTCTGAAGGTAGCCTGTTCGCCACCTCTCAGCTGCTTGCTCGCTGCTGAGGCCAGGAATTGGCCTTCACTTCTGTACTTTCACACTTTTCCTGCCTCTTCGCAAAACCAGAAATCCTGACCCTCACCTGGGAAGCCATGTAAGCGAAGTAGAAAACTACAGTACTGGGCAACTTCTCCTCAATAGATTCGCCAGTCATTTTCGAGAAGCTGAAAAAGCCAAAAGAAAATAGTTAAATATAAGGAATGTAAGCAAAGTTGGCAGCAACCGCTGTGGCCAGCCCGTCGCAGTCGTGGCGGCTCAGCTGAGGCCTTGGGCTGCGTCCTGGACTGGAAGCTGGCCCAGTTGGAGAAGGAGTTGGGAGTGGAGCGATTCTCAGCCCTCGCACGCTATCTGGAGTGTTCCAAACTGCGGCCTAAGTGAGTGCGAGATCCTCGACCTCCTCTCTGCCAATCGTCACCTGCACCAGGTTGAACCTAATTTCATCAAATTCAGAATTGTTACAAATAACGAGTTTCCCGCAAATCGAACTTGTGCTCTTGACAAAGTTGGCTTAAATCAGACGAGACATTGAAACTTCCAACTGCAGCGCCTGGCCCGTGAGCGACAGGAGATGGAGGTGGCGTGTTGGGTGCTGCGTTTCCCGGGACGCCTTTGGGTGGCAATCAGAGGGTCTTCGGGGGCCCTGGTGCGGTGCAGTGTGGTGGACGAGCGTCGGCTCTGTTGGTGGAGCCAACAGTGCATCTCTGCCGTCGTTCGCAGTCGCTACCTGGCCAGCACTGCCCAGATGAAGGCGAGCCTTTCAATCTGCTTTCTTGCACTGTCCTAGTATAATCTCTGCTGTCAGGACAATATTTCTTTCCTAAATCGAAAATATCGAAAAGGAACGAAATGGAACGAAAAGGCGGGAAAAAAGCAGTGCTTGGTTCCAGCTGTGTCAAAAGGACCTGGCAGATTTGCTGCTGGACCACTGGTCGGAGCTGGGGGGACTTTGGCCTCTCCACCACCAGCCTCAACCAAGTTGTGAACCCTGCTACTCCGATTCAGGGGACTATATCATCAATAGCTGCAGAAGCCTGATTCAGCGCGTCGCAAGCGGCCAGAATCGAACATAGCGGCGGACGATCGACCACCTTCGGCACCGCTCTCCGGTTACATCCTCTTTTCCTTTGAGGAAAAATATTCTTTATTTTTAAATATATTTAAGTTCAATTCTATTTTGTGGGTAATTTTAAAAAAAATCGATTTTTTCTCGCTTTAAGAGACGCTTCACATAAGGCATTCCAATTGGGTGGAAAAGTCAATTTTTCAAAGTCTGATAACCAATACAGCACGTTTGTAGAGCAAGTTTTTGCGATCTCTCTCCCGTTGGAATTTTGAAGAAAGACCTTTGGCTGAGTTAGTGGGCTTGTTAAACGTAAATTGGGTGTGATATTTTGGGTCAAAATGCAAAATTTGACATGTATTCAAATTTTTAGCCATAGCAAGTCAATTACGTGTCCAATTTAGATATTTTGCATACCTTTTTGAAGGTAACGACCTGAACATTAATTCTTTATTGTTTTTGAGATAGAAAATTAAAGTTAAAGTCCACTTTTTAATTAAGAAGCAAAATTAACCCAATTCGTAATTTTGTAAAACTTTTAAAAATTTTAATACTAAGTGCACCCCAATACGCCCCATATTTTGATTTTTCAGATAATTTGCAACATTTTGATACCCAATTTGTTGTGGTTTGCGGTAACGAATATGAACTAGAGCATAAAATATTTGGTCACCTCTAAGGGCGCCCTATGTTATAACATAGGAGGTTTTAGTTTTAGCAAAATTTGAGCACTAAAAACTTCCTGCTCTTCAGAAAAGCAATATTTGCCAAATTCCTCTTCAGGGTTACTCAATATAGTTCTTAAGCACAATTACGTGCAAAAAGACTACTGAAAATTGCTTAATTTTTCATACAACGAGACCAAAATGTGACATAAAGTCCGAAATTGGCCCTATGTTATAACATAGGCAAAAATGGGCAAACTTTTTTGCATCTTATAATTTTATTTGAGTGCCCAAAATTGAAAGTACTTAGTCAGATACACCTAAAAATAACATTCTTGGAGCCATTTACTGAAAATTTACCTATTTTTGCTTTCATAATTATAGCATATTTTAGGTCAAAATTTGCCCATTTCCGGTTTCATGTAGGCTTGAGTTTGGACATAATAATAATGCAAGAATGTTATTTTTAGGTGTATCTGACTAAGTAATTTTTGAACTGCCGCCCAGAGCCAGGCCTGGGAGGCAGTACTAAGGATTCACCTGGATTTGACCTTTGAGGCTATATATATATACCTATGTAAACACGAAATTCTCAATGGTTTCTCAACCGAATTGGCCCATTTTTTCAGAGGATGTTGGGAAAGTTGGCCGCATGAAGCCCTGTTTTTGGAGCTTGGCGGAAATAATTTATTCTTGACTTATAACCCAGAAACCTAATGTTTCAATGCCCAAAAAATGAAATAGCAGTTATAATTGGGAAGTTTGCTTCAATTTTGGGCCCCAGAAGGTAATTTGTGACGCTTAACACGCATCTGGCAATCAAATTGACAATTTCTTGCAATTTTGCACTAATACAGCAGCCTGATGTTTCAAAAACCAAAATTTTTTTTAGCAAGTTTCACTGGTAATTTGTTCTGATTTTGAGCCCCAATAGATAAATTTTGACGCGGAACACAAATCTGGCCTTAAAATTGGATATTTTTTTAAATTTACATAACCTTATGAGCTTGATGTTTCAAAAACCAAAATTTTATTGGGACGTTTTCCCTGATAAATGGCTACATTTTTGGGCTGACACCTAGTTTCCCCCTCATGGGATTTCCCCCCCCCCCCACTGCGACTACCCCCCTCAAGAAAGTTTCCCCCCCCCCCCTCATGAAAGTTTCCCCCCCACTTAAGGTCTCCCCTCCCCCCAAGATTTTACCTACCACACACACCCTGCGCTAACTCGTCCCTTAGTTGATATGGATTTGGCGAATTGCAGGTGAAATTAGGTGAAAATAGGTGAAATTGAGTCTTGGGGGAAACTAGTCCCTCTAAATTGACTACTAATTCCCCCGTAATAAGAGTCTAGATGCCTAGTTTCCCCCCCCCAAGACACAAATTTCCCTGTTTAGACTGCCGTATCAACTGAGGGGACGCATTAGCGCAGGGTGTGTGGGTATAGGTGAAAATCTTGGTGGGGGGAAACTTTCATGGGGGGCAAACTTTCATGAGGGGGGAAAGTTTCAAAAAATGCCTTGGGGGGGGACTGAGCCTTGGGGGGGAAACTAGGTGTCAGCCCATTTTTGGGCCCCAGTAGGTAAATTTTGAGGCGGAACACAACTCTAGCTAAGCAATACGTAACTGAAGTCGAAAACATTAGGCAT
>JASANA010012323.1:0-14162 GCA_030248095.1 Ptycholaimellus sp. GST1_10 | reverse complement strand
ATTGCAGAGGTGCAGCAAAGGCTCCAGCTTCTCTGTGTTGTTCGCCATGCAACCAATGCATAGATTGCAAAGGTGCAGCAAAGGCTCCAGCTTACTCTGTGCTGTTCGCCATGCAACCAATGCATAGATTGCAGAGGTGCAGCAAAGGCTCCAGCTTCTCTGTGCTGTTCGCCATGCAACCAATGCATGGATTGCAGAGGTGCAGCAAAGGCTCCAGCTTACTCTGTGCTGTTCGCCATGCAACCAATGCATAGATTGCAGAGGTGCAGCAAAGGCTCCAGCTTCTCTGTGCTGTTCGCCATGCAACCAATGCATAGATTGCAGAGGTGCAGCAAAGGCTCCAGCTTACTCTGTGCTGTTCGCCATGCAACCAATGCATAGATTGCAGAGGTGCAGCAAAGGCTCCAGCTTCTCTGTGCTGTTCGCCATGCAACCAATGCATAGATTGCAGAGGTGCAGCAAAGGCTCCAGCTTACTCTGTGCTGTTCGCCATGCAACCAATGCATAGATTGCAGAGGTGCAGCAAAGGCTCCAGCTTCTCTGTGCTGTTCGCCATGCAACCAATGCATAGATTGCCGAGGTGCAGCAAAGGCTCCAGCTTACTCTGTGCTGTTCGCCATGCAACCAATGCATAGATTGCAGAGGTGCAGCAAAGGCTCCAGCTTCTCTGTGCTGTTCGCCATGCAACCAATGCATAGATTGCAGAGGTGCAGCAAAGGCTCCAGCTTCTCTGTGCTGTTCGCCATGCAACCAATGCATAGATTGCAGAGGTGCAGCAAAGGCTCCAGCTTCTCTGTGCTGTTCGCCATGCAACCAATGGCGTGCGGTTTGGCGTCGCCGATGGCGTGCCATTGGCGTGCCGCTGGCGTCGCCATTGGCGCGCCGGATAGATTGCAGAGGTGCAGCAAGGGAAAGGCTCCAGCTTCTACTGTGCTGTTCGCCATGCAACCAATGCATAGATTACAGAGGTGCAGCAAAGGCTCCAGCTTCTCTGTGCTGTTCGCCATGCAACCAATGCATAGATTGCAGAGGTGCAGCAAAGGCTCCAGCTTCTCTGTGCTGTTCGCCATGCAACCAATGCATAGATTGCAGAGGTGCAGCAAAGGCTCCAGCTTCTCTGTGCTGTTCGCCATGCAACCAATGCATAGATTGCAGAGGTGCAGCAAAGGCTCCAGCTTCTCTGTGCTGTTGGCGTTATGCCGAAATGGCGTTACGCCGATTAGGCATTACGCCGATTTGGCGTTACGCCGATTTAGGCGAAGATTACGCCGATTCGGCGTTACGCCATTTCAGCGTTAGCCGTTTAGGCGTTACGCCATTTCGGCGTTACGCCGCATCCATTGCAGTAGAGGTGCAGCAAAGGCTACAGCTTCTCTGTGCTGTTCGCCATGCAACCAAATGCATAGATTGCCAAGAAGTGCAGCTTCTCAGCTTTTGCTGTTCGCCACTGCAACCAATGCATAGATTGCAGAGGTGCAGCAAAGGCTCCAGCTTCTCTGTGCTGTTCGCCATGCAACCAATGCATAGATTGCAGAGGTGCAGCAAAGGCTCCAGCTTCTCTGTGCTGTTCGCCATGCAACCAATGCATAGATTGCAGAGGTGCAGCAAAGGCTCCAGCTTCTCTGTGCTGTTCGCCATGCAACCAATGCATAGATTGCAGAGGTGCAGCAAAGGCTCCAGCTTCTCTGTGCTGTTGGCGTTATGCCGAAATGGCGTTACGCCGATTCGGCGTTACGCCGATTTGGCGTTACGCCGATTTGGCGTTACGCCGATTCGGCGTTACGCCATTTCGGCGTTACGCCGTTTAGGCGTTACGACAGTTCGGCGTTACGCCGCATAGATTGCAGAGGTGCAGCAAAGGCTTCAGCTTCTCTGTGCTGTTCGCCATGCAACCAATGCATAGATTGCAGAGGTGCAGCAAAGGCTCCAGCTTCTCTGTGCTGTTCGCCATGCAACCAATGCATAGATTGCAGAGGTGCAGCAAAGGCTCCAGCTTCTCTGTGCTGTTCGCCATGCAACCAATGCATAGATTGCAGAGGTGCAGCAAAGGCTCCAGCTTCTCTGTGCTGTTCGCCATGCAACCAATGCATAGATTGCAGAGGTGCAGCAAAGGCTCCAGCTTCTCTGTGCTGTTCGCCATGCAACCAATGCATAGATTGCAGAGGTGCAGCAAAGGCTCCAGCTTCTCTGTGCTGTTGGCGTTATGCCGAAATGGCGTTACGCCGATTCGGCGTTACGCCGATTTGGCGTTACGCCGATTTGGCGTTACGCCGATTCGGCGTTACGCCATTTCGGCGTTACGCCGTTTAGGCGTTACGCCATTTCGGCGTTACGCCGCATAGATTGTAGAGGTGCAGCAAAGGCTTCAGCTTCTCTGTGCTGTTCGCCATGCAACCAATGCATAGATTGCAAAGGTGCAGCAAAGGCTCCAGCTTCTCTGTGCTGTTCGCCATGCAACCAATGCATAGATTGCAGAGGTGCAGCAAAGGCTCCAGCTTACTCTGTGCTGTTCGCCATGCAACCAATGCATAGATTACAGAGGTGCAGCAAAAGCTCCAGCTTCTCTGTGCTGTTCGCCATGCAACCAATGCATAGATTGCAGAGGTGCAGCAAAGGCTCCAGCTTACTCTGTGCTGTTTTTTCGCCATTGCATAGCCAATTGCATAGATTGCAGAGGTGCAGCAAAGGCTCCAGCTTCTCTGTGCTGTTCGCCATGCAACCAATGCATAGATTGCAGAGGTGCAGCAAAGGCTCCAGCTTCTCTGTGCTGTTCGCCATGCAACCAATGCATAGATTGCAGAGGTGCAGCAAAGGCTCCAGCTTCTCTGTGCTGTTCGCCATGCAACCAATGCATAGATTGCAGAGGTGCAGCAAAGGCTCCAGCTTCTCTGTGCTGTTCGCCATGCAACCAATGCATAGATTGCAGAGGTGCAGCAAAGGCTCCAGCTTCTCTGTGCTGTTCGCCATGCAACCAATGCATAGATTGCAGAGGTGCAGCAAAGGCTCCAGCTTACTCTGTGCTGTTCGCCATGCAACCAATGCATAGATTGCAGAGGTGCAGCAAAGGCTCCAGCTTCTCTGTGCTGTTCGCCATGCAACCAATGCATAGATTGCCGAGGTGCAGCAAAGGCTCCAGCTTCTCTGTGCTGTTCGCCATGCAACCAATGCATAGATTGCAGAGGTGCAGCAAAGGCTCCAGCTTCTCTGTGCTGTTCGCCATGCAACCAATGCATAGATTGCAGAGGTGCAGCAAAGGCTCCAGCTTCTCTGTGCTGTTCGCCATGCAACCAATGCATAGATTGCAGAGGTGCAGCAAAGGCTCCAGCTTCTCTGTGCTGTTCGCCATGCAACCAATGCATAGATTGCAGAGGTGCAGCAAAGGCTCCAGCTTCTCTGTGCTGTTCGCCATGCAACCAATGCATAGATTGCAGAGGTGCAGCAAAGGCTCCAGCTTCTCTGTGCTGTTGGCGTTATGCCGAAATGGCGTTACGCCGATTCGGCGTTACGCCGATTTGGCGTTACGCCGATTTGGCGTTACGCCGATTCGGCGTTACGCCATTTCGGCGTTACGCCGTTTAGGCGTTACGCCATTTCGGCGTTAGCAATTTAGGAGGTGCAGCAAAGGCTTCAGCTTCTCTGTGCTGTTCGCCACCTGCAACCAATGCATAGATTGCAGAGGTGCAGCAAAGGCTCCAGCTTCTCTGTGCTGTTCGCCATGCAACCAATGCATAGATTGCAGAGGTGCAGCAAAGGCTCCAGCTTCTCTGTGCTGTTCGCCATGCAACCAATGCATAGATTGCAGAGGTGCAGCAAAGGCTCCAGCTTCTCTGTGCTGTTCGCCATGCAACCAATGCATAGATTGCAGAGGTGCAGCAAAGGCTCCAGCTTCTCTGTGCTGTTCGCCATGCAACCAATGCATAGATTGCAGAGGTGCAGCAAAGGCTCCAGCTTCTCTGTGCTGTTGGCGTTATGCCGAAATGGCGTTACGCCGATTCGGCGTTACGCCGATTTGGCGTTACGCCGATTTGGCGTTACGCCGATTCGGCGTTACGCCATTTCGGCGTTACGCCGTTTAGGCGTTACGCCATTTCGGCGTTACGCCGCATAGATTGTAGAGGTGCAGCAAAGGCTTCAGCTTCTCTGTGCTGTTCGCCATGCAACCAATGCATAGATTGCAAAGGTGCAGCAAAGGCTCCAGCTTCTCTGTGCTGTTCGCCATGCAACCAATGCATAGATTGCAGAGGTGCAGCAAAGGCTCCAGCTTACTCTGTGCTGTTCGCCATGCAACCAATGCATAGATTACAGAGGTGCAGCAAAGGCTCCAGCTTCTCTGTGCTGTTCGCCATGCAACCAATGCATAGATTGCAGAGGTGCAGCAAAGGCTCCAGCTTACTCTGTGCTGTTCGCCATGCAACCAATGCATAGATTGCAGAGGTGCAGCAAAGGCTCCAGCTTCTCTGTGCTGTTCGCCATGCAACCAATGCATAGATTGCAGAGGTGCAGCAAAGGCTCCAGCTTCTCTGTGCTGTTCGCCATGCAACCAATGCATAGATTGCAGAGGTGCAGCAAAGGCTCCAGCTTCTCTGTGCTGTTCGCCATGCAACCAATGCATAGATTGCAGAGGTGCAGCAAAGGCTCCAGCTTCTCTGTGCTGTTCGCCATGCAACCAATGCATAGATTGCAGAGGTGCAGCAAAGGCTCCAGCTTCTCTGTGCTGTTCGCCATGCAACCAATGCATAGATTGCAGAGGTGCAGCAAAGGCTCCAGCTTACTCTGTGCTGTTCGCCATGCAACCAATGCATAGATTGCAGAGGTGCAGCAAAGGCTCCAGCTTCTCTGTGCTGTTCGCCATGCAACCAATGCATAGATTGCAGAGGTGCAGCAAAGGCTCCAGCTTCTCTGTGCTGTTCGCCATGCAACCAATGCATAGATTGCAAAGGTGCAGCAAAGGCTCCAGCTTCTCTGTGCTGTTCGCCATGCAACCAATGCATAGATTGCAGAGGTGCAGCAAAGGCTCCAGCTTCTCTGTGCTGTTCGCCATGCAACCAATGCATAGATTGCAGAGGTGCAGCAAAGGCTCCAGCTTCTCTGTGCTGTTCGCCATGCAACCAATGCATAGATTGCAGAGGTGCAGCAAAGGCTCCAGCTTCTCTGTGCTGTTCGCCATGCAACCAATGCATAGATTGCAGAGGTGCAGCAAAGGCTCCAGCTTCTCTGTGCTGTTCGCCATGCAACCAATGCATAGATTGCAGAGGTGCAGCAAAGGCTCCAGCTTCTCTTTGCTGTTCGCCATGCAACCAATGCATAGATTGCAGAGGTGCAGCAAAGGCTCCAGCTTCTCTGTGCTGTTGGCGTTATGCCGAAATGGCGTTACGCCGATTCGGCGTTACGCCGATTTGGCGTTACGCCGATTTGGCGTTACGCCGATTCGGCGTTACGCCATTTCGGCGTTACGCCGTTTAGGCGTTACGCCATTTCGGCGTTACGCCGCATAGATTGTAGAGGTGCAGCAAAGGCTTCAGCTTCTCTGTGCTGTTCGCCATGCAACCAATGCATAGATTGCAAAGGTGCAGCAAAGGCTCCAGCTTCTCTGTGCTGTTCGCCATGCAACCAATGCATAGATTGCAGAGGTGCAGCAAAGGCTCCAGCTTACTCTGTGCTGTTCGCCATGCAACCAATGCATAGATTACAGAGGTGCAGCAAAGGCTCCAGCTTCTCTGTGCTGTTCGCCATGCAACCAATGCATAGATTGCAGAGGTGCAGCAAAGGCTCCAGCTTCTCTGTGCTGTTCGCCATGCAACCAATGCATAGATTGCAGAGGTGCAGCAAAGGCTCCAGCTTCTCTGTGCTGTTGGCGTTATGCCGATTTGGCGTTACGCCGATTCGGCGTTACGCCATTTCGGCGTTACGCCATTTCGGCGTTACGCCGCATAGATTGCAGAGGTGCAGCAAAGGCTTCAGCTTCTCTGTGCTGTTCGCCATGCAACCAATGCATAGATTGCAGAGGTGCAGCAAAGGCTCCAGCTTACTCTGTGCTGTTCACCATGCAACCAATGCATAGATTGCAAAGGTGCAGCAAAGGCTCCAGCTTCTCTGTGCTGTTCGCCATGCAACCAATGCATAGATTGCAGAGGTGCAGCAAAGGCTCCAGCTTACTCTGTGCTGTTCACCATGCAACCAATGCATAGATTGCAAAGGTGCAGCAAAGGCTCCAGCTTCTCTGTGCTGTTCGCCATGCAACCAATGCATAGATTGCAGAGATGCAGCAAAGGCTCCAGCTTCTCTGTGCTGTTCGCTGTTTAGCGTAAAAAAATGGTTATTCTCAATGTATAATAGACAATAATACAATATCCCATATTGTATAACCCATAATATTGTATGTATAACGGGACTTATACCATATTCTAATGTGAATGTATGTATATTTTTTGGGACCCCTGTATTGTAATGTGAATGTATGTATAATTTTTGAAAAAAACGGCAACACTGATCTTTTTTTTTTTTTTTGTTTTTTTGTTGCTTTTGTTTTTTTTTTTTTTTTTATTTTTTCTTTTTTGTTTTTTTTTTTTTTTTTGTTTTTTGGTTTGGTTGTGTGTTTGTGTGGTGGGGGGGGGTTCCGCTTTTTTTGTGGGGGGGGGTCCTGTTGGGTGGTGGTGTTTTGCGGTTGGCTTTTTGGGGGGCCCCGCCCCGGGGGGCGGGGGGCGGGGGGGGGGGGGGGGCCCGGGCTGGGTGCGGCGTAGGGGCCGTAGCACCCGTGCCCGGAGGCCGGAGGCGGCCAAGGCCAGCTTAAGCAGTTACCCCATTTTTGCGTCCGTCTGTCCGCATATATATATATATATATATATATATATATATATATATATATATATATATATATATATATATATTATATTATTGGCCTGGCGCGAGGGAGCGCAGCGACCGTCAGCGCCCAGGCCCTCTTTTCGACCCAGGTGTATGTTTTGAGGGTTATTGCCAGATCTTAAAATTGATAAGGCTTTTTCTCACCCTAAATAGCACCAATCTATCTAATTCTTTTTGCATTGGAAAGAACAACATCGAATTGTGGGGGGCACTCGCGAAAAAGGGCAAAAAACTGAGGAATTGAGGGAAAAATTTGAGAAACAAAAGTGCCGCACGAACTCCTTCCCTTCCCTCCCCTTCCCTTCCCTCCCCTTCCCTTCCCTTCCCTTCCCTTCGCATCTCCTCCATGTATGGGTGTAGGTATTCATTCCAACTCCCCCCAACCCACGTCCTTGAATCGTTGGCCTAATTTATAACATCAATTCATAGCCAAGGAGTCCACGCACTAATGGTGTAGTGGTGTAAGCGATTGTCCTTCGTGGTGAGTCTAGCAAGTTCGAATCCTAACACAAGCAAATATTTTTTTTTGCTCTTTGCTATCTAATGCTACTGCTAAAATCGAAAACCCTGAGAAATAATGACATGATATTTATTTTCTTTTTGACATTGCTTGTTCTGCTTTGTTGCTTTGTTCTATTTTTGACATTTAAAAGTTGAAGAAATAACTGGTACCATCGCCAATGCGAAAGTAATGCTCTTTTCTCCTTTTAAAATCAATTGCCCCGAGTAAAAAGACTAAGAAATATAGCAAATACAAGTGGAATCTGCTTCGATATTTGAATTTTGTTTTGGCGCGCCCCAAAAAGAGACATTTAATTGCGCGCCAAAACAAAATACAACTGTCAAAGAAGCAGATTCCACTTGTATTTGCTATATTTCTTAGTCTTTTTACTCGGGGCAATTGATTTTAAAAGGAGAAAAGAGCATTACTTTCGCATTGGCGATGGTACCAGTTATATATATATATATATATATATATATATATATATATATATCAATATATATAATAGAGGAGCCTGTCTTGTCCGTTAGCATGGCGGGCGCCATGAGGGAAGCTTCCGGTGAGGGGGTGAGAGTGTTTTTGGGTAAATCGGGGTCGGGGAACATGATTCTGAGTTAATCAGCTTGCACCGATCACGGGAATGTGCTCAAAACATCAAAAAAGTGAGTTTTTTCAATGTTTTGGAACTGCGCAGTTTTGGAATCTACTCATCATGGCGAGGTTGCACTCAGTATTCATAACCTTTCATAGAGCACAGCAAACCTATATCCTTCTTTGGCGATCTAACCTTTGTTGGGTTGATTGCCTAATCTTTGAAGTCCCTCGAGTACAGCCAGGTGTTTGCTTATGCATTCATTTGGTGTGGCTGTAATTTGGCCACTGGGGTTGAGTGTTTGGTTGATCAAAATGAGTCAGCAGAACAAAAGAGGCTAATGCATGAAAAAAGCTGAGCACCCGTGTAGCGGGACCCATGCAGCCCAAATACAAATCCTACAATTCATTTGCCCCCCTCCCCCAGCCAACCATTTGACCTTTGTATCACCAGATTGTCCCCCCATCCGTTTGCTCCATTTAATCGTGATGATTCTCCCATTCTCTGCATTGCTACACAAATCTTTGCCATCAAATTAAAATTGTCACGCCAAAAAATATCATATAATATAAAACAACTTTATTTTATTACATTAATCATCTCACCAAAAATAGATATTGGAAAACCCTAAAAAAATCACCCAAAAATGACTATTTTTGCCAGTTTTTGGGCCACACGCAAGTATGCAAACCGTTTTGAATCCCCAATATAATTATTTCTGGTTGATTTTTCTTAAATACAAGTTTTTTTAAGCGGCCTAATGTGGCGGCATCAGCAAATTTTTATGAATATTTTTGTATTATTTTGAGCTCTCCCCCAAACGAAATCTTATTAAACTATACCCCAAATTAAAAGGTGCTTTAGCTGTGTTAGAACTGATTTTTTTGAATCACACTGTCCCCCCAAAAACTTCCATTTATGTGCCACAAATGAAAATTGTCCAATTATCCCCCCAAATTTAAGAAAGGTTTAAATGTATTTAAACGCATCAAATCTCTTTTCGATTCCAACTGTCCCCCCAAACTTATCCAACCCCCCCAAACAAACTTATAAGATCCCTCCCCGTGCCAAATGAAAACTTACTTATCTCACTTGCCATTCTCCCATGTAGGGCGGTGGATGCCAGATGCTTTTACAGGCCTATTTAGGATCACCCAATCCTCCCATGTAGGGCAGTGGATGCCAGATGCTTTTAAAGGCCTATTTAGGCTCACCCAATCCTCCCATGTAGGGCGGTGGATGCCAGATGCTTTTACAGGCCTATTTAGGCTCACCCAATTCTCCCATGTAGGGCGGTGGATGCCAGATGCTTTTACAGGCCTTTTTAGGCTCACCCAATCCTCCCATGTAGGGCGGTGGATGCCAGATGCTTTTACAGGCATATTTAGGCTCACCCAATCCTCCCATGTAGGGCAGTGGATGCCAGATGTTTTACAGGCCTATTTAGGCTCACCCAATCCTCCCATATAGAGCTGTGGATGCCAGATGCTTTTACAGGCCCTTTTTAGGCTCACCAAATCCTCCCATATAGGGCGGTGGATGCCAGATGCTTTTACAGGCCTATTTAGGCTCACCCAATCCTCCCATGTAGGGCGGTGGATGCCAGATGCTTTTACAGGCCTATTTAGGCTCACCCAATCCTCCCATGTAGGGCGGTGGATGCCAGATGCTTTTACAGGCCTATTTAGGCTCACTAATCCTCTATGGCGAAGCTCAACCTCCAGCTTATCCATCACTCTCTGACGCCATTTGTCCTCATTTTCTGCCTTTCAATTTTTTATGCATTTTCAACAGATTTTTTTTGGCAAGTATTATGCCAATAGTCGCCGTAGGCGACGGCGAAGCTCAACCTAGTCCATATATATAATAGAGGAGCCTGTCTTGTCCGTTAGCATGGGGGGCGCCACGGGGGAAGCTTCCTGTGAGGAGGTGAGAGTGTTTTTGGGTAAATCGGGGTCAGGGAATACGATTTTGAGTTAATCAGCTTGCACTGACCACGGGAATGTGCTTAAAACATCAAAAAAGTGAGTTTTTTCAATGTTTTGGAACTGCGCAGTTTTGCAAGCTACCCAATCTGGCAATATTTCAGTCATTAGACATAAATTTTCCACACACTTCGGTAAACCACACTAATATTAGGCAAGCTGACCTTACTTGGGTTGGCTGCCTACTTTTTGTTGTCCCTTGAGGACCGCCAGGTGTTTGCCTCTGCATTCATTTGGTGTGGCTGTAATTTGGCCACTGGGTGGGATCACTTAAAAGAGTCAATAGACCACAAAAGAGGCAAAAGCGTGAAAAAAGCTGAGCACCTGTGTAGCAGGACCCACGCAGCCCAATTTCAATTCATTCAGTCCATTTCCTCCTCCCCCCCCCCCCACAACCATTTGCCTTGCTCCCATGTAGGGCGGTGGATGCCAGATGCTTTTACAGGCCTATTTAGGCTCACCCAATCCTCCCATGTAGGGCAGTGGATGCCAGATGCTTTTACAGGCCTATTTAGGCTCACCCAATCCTCCCATGTAGGGCGGTTGATGCCAGATGCTTTTACAGGCCTATTTAGGCTCACCCAATCCTCCCATGTAGGGCGGTGGATGCCAGATGATTTTACAGGCCTATTTAGGCTCACCCAATCCTCCCATGTAGGGCGGTGGATGCCAGATGCTTTTACAGGCCTATTTAGGCTAACCTAATGCTTGCCAGATGTTTTACAGGCCTATTTAGCCTCACCCAATCCTCCCATGTAGGGCGGTGGATGCCAGATGCTTTTACAGGCCTATTTAGGCTCACCCAATCCTCCCATGTAGGGCGGTGGATGCCAGATGCTTTTACAGGCCTATTTAGGCTCACCCAATCCTCCCATGTAGGGCGGTGGATGCCAGATGCTTTTACAGGCCTATTTAGGCTCACCCAATCCTCCCATGTAGGGCGGTGGATGCCAGATGCTTTTAAAGGCCTATTTAGGCTCACCCAATCCTCCCATGTAGGGTGGTGGATGCCAGATGCTTTTACAGGCCTATTTAGGCTCACCCAATCCTCCCATGTAGGGTGGTGGATGCCAGATGCTTTTACAGACCTTACAGGCCTATTTAGGCTCACCCAATCCTCCCATGTAGGGCGGTGGATGCCAGATGCTTTTACAGGCCTATTTAGGCTAACCTAATGCTTGCCAGATGTTTTACAGGCCTATTTAGCCTCACCCAATCCTCCCATGTAGGGCGGTGGATGCCAGATGCTTTTACAGGCCTATTTAGGCTCACCCAATCCTCCCATGTAGGGCGGTGGATGCCATATGCTTTTACAGGCCTATTTAGGCTCACCCAATCCTCCCATGTAGGGTGGTGGATGCCAGATGCTTTTACAGGCCTATTTAGGCTCACACAATCCTCCCATCTAGGGCGGTGGATGCCAGATGTTTTTACAGGCCTATTTAGGCTCACACAATCCTCCCATCTAGGGCGGTGGATGCCAGATGCTTTTACAGGCCTATTTAGGCTCACCCAATCCTCCCATGTAGGGCGGTGGATGCCAGATGCTTTTACAGGCCTATTTAGGTTCACCCAATCCTCCCATGTAGGGCGGTGGATGCCAGATGCTTTTACAGGCATATTTAGGCTCACCCAATCCTCCCATGTAGGGCGGTGGATGCCAGATGCTTTGATTACCCATAAGATTTGAAATTCTGGTCATCAGTAATTTATGTAGCTGTTTCCATATAGTCGCCGTTGGCGACGGCGAAGCTCAACCTAGTCTTATAATACACGTGATGCCATTCAAGGGTCTGGGGCTCCCTGAAATTCTTTACTTATACTGGCATATGATAGCTCTATGAATCGGTCTTGACAAGTTATTCAATATTTTTTGGGGTTATCCATGCGCAGATTATGTTAAATATATGAAACAATCGAAAACGTTGGCATTTTTGCGATTTTTGGGCAATTTTTTGACTTTGGAATTTCATAGCTCCTCCAATTTTCAACATTTTCTGTCGGACTTTTTTTTTTTTTTTTAAATTAAAGCTACAACAGTTCTGCATAAAATGAATTGGTTATTTTTAGAAGATTTACAAATAAAATATTTGAAAAAAAATGGATTGACTGATGCCAATTTTTCGTATTCTGGCCTACCTAGGAGTCTGATGTTATTGGGATAAATTAAGTATTCCTTCAAGGCAAGTTTAAGTAAGCAGATACTCGGAGCATGTGATGCATTTTGTCCTGGAGAATGTCCTCATGTCTTCTTGAATTGTTGTTCTATTGCAGAGACCCAAAGCAGCCCTTGCACAGCCATTTTTGAAAAAAATATGACTTTGAAGATCTTTAGTCATCTTTATTCTGCAATTTTTTTAGCAAGATTCGGGTTGTGTTGGCATAACTTTTAACTAAATGTGGCCGCGCAGTTTTAGCGCAGCCACATAACTATGTCTGCGTATATATATATATGTCCCCTGCTTTTTTGCGCTCGTACTCTGCGGTTTTTCAACGAAATTGGCTAATTTTTGCATGAAGGTCCGCCTAGGTGGTGGCTCGGGACCATTTTTGCGCTTGGCGTGATTTCACCGATAATTCTGTTGTTCTTGGTTAGGAGTCGTCTTGCTATAGAATATTTAAAGCAGAATACCTGAAAATGCACCTCCTCCAATCAAGCTCAAACTTCTTTGTGTGTATCAGGCACCAAGTTAGCGGGGCAAGCAGTTTTAGTTTTGGTGCAGAAATTTGAGGAAAAAAATCACAAAGATCACACCCTACCAATCACTTCTGTTTGATCAGGTTAAGAGCTATAAATCAACAAACATCTTCTCCAAAACCTAAATGGCCCTAAATTGATGGTTGCTAATTGCAGGTGTATTTTAGCAATAAACTGCAACGCATATATTCAAAAGGCAACGCATGGTGCAGCATTACACAGACACTCACAAACAATAATATGCATTCAATTTCATCAAAATCGCCGTTGCAGGTTTTTGATGGTACCCGTGTTTGGGTCTTAAATGTAAAATCCAGAGACAACAAATTTTGACTGTATCTGAAAGAAAAATTACAAGTTTCGATATGATGTTTACAGATGTTTGTTAACATGATTAAGCCTTACAGACACTCCGTCCTAAGAAGAATCCTAAAACAGAACCTAAGACAAAACCTAATCGTATGTCTGCCTTTTAAAAACCTTAAGAGGCAGTTTGCGAGAAGGATTGAGAGGCCTTGTAGGAGGGGTATTCCACTTAGCAAAAATCGAAGGTTCGAATCGAGAAAAATCGAGATTTAGGCCATGGTTTTGGTCCATTTCATTGTGATCTCAGCCAAACAAACCCTGGTCCAAAATATTGCTTAGTCGCTGAGAAATGACCATTTTTCTAACACCTACTTTTTTGACCTATGGATGACCTAAAAATCGATTTTTGGCAAATTTCAACCAAGATTTTTTGACCAACCCCAGACTATTATATATCAATCGAACCGCAAAACTATAACAAATTTTATGGTGACAATGATTTTTTCCAAAACGAAAATTTTTTAAATTGATTTTTCAAAAAACCGATTTTTGCATTTTGCAGTTTTTGGCACAAAAAAACTGATTTCCAAAACAGATCAAAAAATTCAAGGCTAAGACCTAGCCTATCTTTTTATTCACATTCTTGCCGTCATTTTGGTATATAACACTTTGCAAATGGCGATGTATGAATCGGAAAAATTTTTGATTTAATATTTGCACTTCAATTTTAGCCCTATGTTATAACATAGGCAAAAAATGGCCAAATAAATTTTGTTCTTAAATTTCTAATCTTTCGGCATTAAATGTTCATTTACGACCCCCTCCACCCCACTGTATCATTTGTTTCCCCAGAATTTGTTTGAATCTGCTCAAACTGAAATGCCCATTTTTTCCTATGCTTTAACATTGCCTATGCTATAACATAGGAAATTGGGTACGGTTTCAGTTTGAGCAATTAGAACAAAAATTCTGGGAGGCGCGCGGGGTCCGTAATGAACATTTAATGCGAAAGATTGAATTTAAGAACAAAATTTTTTGGCCAAACTTTTTGCCTATGTTATAACATAGGGCTAAAATTGAAGTGCAAATATTAAATCAAAAATTTTTCCGATTAGTACATCGCCATTTGCCAAAGTGTTATATACCAAAATGATGGCAAGTGTAATTATAGGCTAGGTCTTAGCCTTAAATTTTGATCTGTTTTGGAAATCAGTT
>JASANA010012322.1:0-10147 GCA_030248095.1 Ptycholaimellus sp. GST1_10 | reverse complement strand
AAAGGCAGAGTCAATACCGCTCCTTTCAGGCCTCTTTGAGGGATGAAAGGAGGAAGAAGGTTTGTAGGCGATTGTCAGTGTCCATCAATACGCTGTCCAAGCGGCGATTGCTGAATCAGGTCTGGGCCTTGGAGCTCCGCAAAGGGTGCTTGGAGGTATGGAAGAGGGAAGGTTGATGAAGGGTAGGAGGGTGTTGGCATCCATCTGTGTGCTGTCCTAGAGGCACCGGCTGGAGAAGCTATGCGTCTTTGAGATGCCCAGCTAGGCGTACTTTGCCAGGCAGAAGCCACCGAGGCCAATCTTGGCCTGTCGAGGTTGGATGGGGTTGGGGTAGAGAGAAGGTGATGTGAAGACTTGCAGATACGCTGGCATGTGAATGCGATGTTCTTGTAATGGCGATAGAAGAGGCTAGTCTTCAGCTCCTGTCTGTTGTCTGAGAGGCACCGGCTGGAGGAGCTCTGCACACACTCGAGGCCAATCTTGGCCTGCCTCAGGCTGAAGGGGGATTGAGGGTAGATGGAGGGTGTCATGAAGACTTGCAAAGTACACCGGTGGTGAAGTAAATGATGTTCTAGTAGCGGCAATAGCAGATGCTGGTCTTTAGCATCCATCCCTATAAGGAGTAGAAAGCATGTTTGAGGATGTGATGGGCAGTGATGTCGGCGCGTACGATGCGACTGCTGTCCATCTGACTGTAGTCCTTCTAGGCCTTGGCCACCTGGCTCAGGCTCAGGTCTGGAGGCTGGTGGATCATGGTCGCGCAACTAGAGGCACTGGCCTGTAGGCTTAGGTTCCTGTTTGGGTACCCTTCTCTCTCGCCTGGCGGTGAAAGTAGAGGCTGAGGTAAGAGATGAATGAAGATGGATGCATATGTCGGCGGTGCAAGAGGCGGGCTGTCTAAGCTAGGCACAGATTAGGTGCCTGTCGCACTGGAGGCTGTGAGGGGCTGAATTGAGGTGGGCGTATATGTCGGGGTGCACTGGGCGGACATGCAGGGCTTGCAAGGCGTGGGCATCTTGCGCAAGCAAGGCCGCCAGAGGGAGGGCTGGAGGTCCTTTGGTCGCTTATATGCCACAGGAGGGAGGGCGGCTAAGCTTTGTGGCAGCACCTTTGAAGCATCGCAAAGTAATGAGGGCCTTTCAAGTGTGAGGCGAAAGTAGTACTTTGTTTGCGCTTCTTATGACTGGAACATGTGGCCTAGTTGAATTGCGCCAAGTTCCGCAGCTCGGGATGACAGTGTCTTGTCTGCTCAGGTTTACGTCGTTTCTCTTACATTGATTCTCTAGGCCTGTAGGCAGGGGTTTGTGGCTGCGGAATTGCTCTAGGTTCAATGCGGCGAAGAGTTAACGCAGCTTGGGATGACACTGAGCAATTGTTCAGACTGAATGCAGCGAAGATGTTGATGCAGCTCAGGATGACAATGAGCAATTGTTCAGGCTGAGTGCTGCAACGAAATTGATGCAGTACAGGGTATGATGCTGGAACAATTGTTCAGGCTGAGTGCTGCAAAGAAATTGAGGCAGCTTGGTATGATGCTGGGCAGGTTGCACTTGTTGATAGCCATGAAGAGTTTCCCACAGCTTGGGATGATGTTGGCAACTTGTGTGGGGTAATAGGGCGCGAGCTTGAGAGGCAGGGCGGAGTTGGAGAAGCTGCAGGAGGTAACTGTTGGAGGGCCGCTCCAAAGAATGCTTTGAAGAGTTACGTAAACTTTATGTTTAGCGCCACTCTTGCCCTCCTTTTGGATTCGTCAAAAGAAGCATAGATAGAATTTGCATATCTCAAATAGATAGTGCAAAGTCTGGCAGGCGGCGAATGAAATTGCAGTTGGCCAATTTGTCGGCATGCTAGTAGAAGTGGAGTATGGGAAGCCATCCAGGTTTCCGTAGGCATGGTACACCACTGACCTCTTACTGTTGGGCGGAATAAGGAGGAGGGTGGAAGGCAGGAGACCTTTTGAGGTCTGGAGAGGATGCCTTCCAGCATGCAGAACTTCATGACGCTGTACGTGGTCATGCAGTTGCCAAAGTTGTTGCAGAAGCCGTCCAAGATTCCATAGGCCTTGTAGATCACCAACCTTTGACTGATGGGAGCAGTAGGGAAGGAGGGTGATAGTGATGGCCTTTGTGGAATTGGAGAGACGTCTTCCTAGGCGGAGCTCCATGGCGCTATGAGTGTACATGTAGCTGGCGGAGTAGAAGGCGGCACAGATGCCGGACTGGTTCTGCTTGATGCTGGAGCAGAGGATAGGCAGCAAGCAGTGGCCACAGTTGATCAGATGGAATTTGGAGGCCAGTTAATGTCAAGCAGATTCCATTAGTAGTATGGCAATTTCTTTGGCTTTACACTCGAGGCACTCATTTTAGGCATTCGAGGCACTTTACACTCATTTTAGGGAGAAAAGAGCCTTACTTTTGGCTTGCCGATGGTACCAGTTATTATTATCCTAGTTTTGAGTTGAAGGGCAGTTTATTGCATTCCTGGAATACGTATTTGGATTGGTTACTTCCAGTAAGCCAAGCTTGAGATGGTTCTGAGTTTCCCATCGACAGGCTTCGTAGCTCAGTGTATATAACAATTCCAAATATATGCTTACTTTTGAAAATGGTTGAGAAACCACAGACTTGCCCTCTTGAGTGACAAACTTTCACACATGACAATAGCATCAATAATTAGTAGCAGCTGAACGGCTGATAATTGAACAGAAGACTTGAGTTTTTTTGTTCACAAGTCGTATATAACGATTCCAAATCTGTGTTTACTTTTGAAAATGGTTGAGAAACTACAGACTTACCCTCTTGAGTGACAAACTGTCATGCATAACAATAGCATCAATAATTAGTTGTAGCTGAACTGCTGAGAATTGCACAAAATACTTTGGTTTTTTGATTCACAAGTCATGTAATTCATCCGATACAGTCATACCGATTCTAAATATATGCTCACTTTTGAAAATGGTTGAGAAACCACAGAATTTTCCTTTTGAGATGCAATGTTCACCCTCACAGCAGAAATTTTCCTTAATTTTTGGATTTTGCTACATTTTTTTATTTGTTATTTATTTGTTAGCACTCCGCGGTCACCTATTGCGCTTTGCGCCATATACTTGTTGATATTTTCATTATTTTCTAGAAATCATGCGCAGGTGCAGCGATATGCCAGACACTGCACTTTTCAAGACCTATCCATAAAGCTATCATGTGCCAGGATAAGTTAAGAATCCAGTCGGCCCGAGGTACCCTCCCAAAATGCCATCACCCGTATTATATAAGATATATATGCATTTTGTTTGTGTCCAAGTTTTGTGTGCTATTCTCAGCCGTTCAGATGCTACATAGGAAAATGTTAATTTTCGGGAAAAACTTTTTCTTACTGAGGAAAGTAATGTTTCTAATGGTCCGGCACCAGCCCCACCCCCCCAGGATCCAAGCGGCACATTATAGCTTGCAGGAAAAAAAGTATGTCCAGATCCGTTGAGAATTCGCCCATGCCCAGCACTTGCAGATACATATATATATATATATACATATATATATATATACATATACATATAAGTTCAAAGTCCCAGTCAACTGGCCAACATGTCCTAATAGCTCTAGAATAAGGGGTCCAATGGTTCAACGAAAAACGCTTGCAGCAGCTGGTGAACGAATGTTTGTGGCCGCTGATTAATAACGTCCTAGTGGGGCTATTTAGGAGCTTTTCATTTTGTCTTAAAATTTGTGGATTGGATATTTTTGTACAATTTTGCTAAAACGGCTGTTTTAGCTGCTAGTGAGCCTGTTTAATGACACATCAGTGGAACGTCCTCCTATTAAGCGATTATTTCAGTTTTAACTCGGAAGAAGAGGAAAATGTTCAATTGCAGTTAAATGGAGAGTATCAGGAATGTCACCCCCCTCAGATCGTGCTTGATTTTTTTTGTGAGAAGGCTATGGTAAAGTGAGCTTGCAAGCATATTTGGAATTAGCACTTTTAAGTAAAAATTTTGAGAGAAAAAATCCCATAGTTTTCCATGTTATAAGATAGGGGTGGCAAATTTTGGGCATAAAAAAATTCGCCAAAAATCCAATTTTTGTTCCCCTCTCTTCCCCGCTCAATAATGACTGGATATAACGAAAATCTAAATTTTTAGCCAATAAAAGTCAACAATATTGAAGCGTTTTTAGCGCGCAGCCCAAAATGTAACTACTCCCTACATTTCGACTTACCAAAATAAACAATGTTTCAATGACTTGATCATGAATGATGTCGGAAATGTAGAACAGTCTATCTCAGCTGGGATTAGATTCTCGTCCCTTCTATGGTTTAACCTTGTTGCTAGAATAAACGTTTTGCGGCTACTTGAATGTTAGTTTGAAACATCGGCTCACTGAGCTGGCTGAGAAAGAAAGCTTTGACGTTGTACAGGTAGGGCGGTACGAGGCAGGTGGCTGGGCATGGACTGCACTCCAAATGGCCTCCACCTCATTCACAGGCCATCCATGCATTGGGGAGCGGAAAGGAGGAGCTTTTTAGTGAGGGCTTTAATATTCTGACCTAATTTATGTTGGATCGCAAAATGCCATGATAATCAAAAACACAGATGTGGCCCATTACTAGGCTTCAAAGGCCATCAGCTAAGACATTTCCTTGAAGGCACAATTGAAAACTCGAGAAAAAGAGGTCCAAAACCTCACTCACCCTCAAAACACTGCCCCAGCTCACTCCTGCAGCTGGAAAGTGAGCTGATGAAGCAGCTTGACGAGAAGACTGTGGCCGATGGCTGCTCAGTTTGCCGCTCAGTTCATCATCATTTTCCCCTGTTCCCATTTTCCCCTTTACTGCCTGAGAAGCAAGGACGGTGGTCGCACATTCTGGAAGCACGGTTAGATGAGCACTGAGATAACGGATGTTGTGGGCAGAGTCTACTGCAAAGACTGCTCTCACGTAGTGCATGTTGTGGTCAGAGTCTACTGGAAAGACTGCTCTCACGTAGTGCATGTTGTGGGCAGAGTATACTGCAAAGACTGCTCACACGGGGGGCTGGGGGCTCTGCGGCGGACGCGTGTGCGAGAATTGAGCATCTCACTAGACATCGATGGCGTAGTTTCCCTGGTGTTCCTGCCCCAGCTAACCTCGCTCAGTCTTTGCCTTGGCAGCGAGGACGCATGGCAGCTGCGGTTGACCAATGTTTTTATTTATTTAAATTTTTAATTTTTTAAGAATTTTAAAATAATTATCATTTTTTTAATTTTGTGACATTTTACTCTGAGCGATGCAATCGGTCTAATTTGGCGGCTACCGACTGTCCTGTCATATTTTTTTTACCTTTTTTACAAAAACAACGTATTCTCGGCTAATGCCAAGATGCGCGGCCTTTGTTCCAAGTAAGCAACGTTATAATCCACTTATATGAATCACTTCTAGTCAAAATCAGCTGGTTTAATTCAAAAGCCATAACAATATGCTTGCCATAACAATATTTTTTAAACATCAACATCAAATTTTAGGTTTTTGAACATGATTCAATTAATGACATATTTCGTAAATTGCATTTTATAGCTACAAGATACCACCTAGATAGATCTTCATGCCAAAATTCAGCTTTTTGACCGCGGAGCTGCCCGAAGGGCCGCTCCGCGGTCTATAGAGGTTACTAAACTTTTGTCCTCATATATATGTATGTATATATCTGTATCTGGAAATGCTGGCCCTGGCGAATTCTCAACGGATTGGGACAAACTTTTTTTTTCCTGAATGGTAACGCTATTTTAGGAAGATCTGGAGGGGTAGACCTGGTTTCCGAGCATTTGAAACATGCCTTTTTTGGGTAGAAAGGCCAGAAAATTGCAATATACCGTTTTTGCGCTGTAGCACCTGTAATCTTGAGAATTGCACAGAAGACTTGAGTTTTTTTGTTCACAAGTCGTATATAGCAATTCCAAATCTGTGCTTACTTTTGAAAATGGTTGAGAAACCACAGACTTACTTTCTTGAGTGACAAACTTTCACGCGTGGCAATGTCATCAATAATTAGTAACATCTGAACGGCTAAGAATTGCACAGAAGACTTGAGTTTTTTTGTTCACAAGTCGTATATAGCAATTCCAAATCTGTGCTTACTTTTGAAAATGGTTGATAAACCACAGACTTACTTTCTTGAGTGACAAACTTTCACGCATGGCAATGTCATCAATAATTAGTAACAGCTGAACGGCTAAGAATTGCACAGAAGACTTGAGTTTTTTTGTTCACAAGTCGTAAATAGCAATTCCAAATCTGTGCTTACTTTTGAAAATAGTTGAGAAACCACATACTTACTTTCTTGAGTGACAAACTTTCACGCACGGCAATGTCATCAATAATCAGTAACAGCTGAACGGCTAAGAATTGCACAAAAGACTTGAGTTTTTTTGTTCACAAGTCGTAAATAGCAATTCCAAATCTGTGCTTACTTTTGAAAATAGTTGAGAAACCACATACTTACTTTCTTGAGTGACAAACTTTCACGCATGGCAATGTCATCAATAATCAGTAACTGCTGAACGGCTAACAATTGCACAGAAGACTTGAGTTTTTTTTGTTCACAAGTCGTATATAGCAATTCCAAATCTGTGTTTACTTTTAAAAATGGTTGAGAAACCACAGACTTCCTTTCTTGAGTGACAAACTTTCATGCACGGCAATGTCATCAATAATCAGTAACATCTGAATGGCTAAGAATTAAACAGAGGACTTGAGTTTTTTTGTGCACAAGTCATATATAGCGATTCCAAATATGTGCTAACTTTCGAAAATGGTTGAGAAACCACAGACTTGCTCTTAGCAGTGACAAAATTCCATGCATTCATAGTGTAAGCTGGAAGGTGGTGCGCTCCGCGGTCACCTATTGCGCTTTGCACCATATACTTGTTTATTATAAAACCAAGATTTTATGCCTCTTCGAATACTTGAAACAACATGATTTAAGGTTTTTGGCCATAAAGCGAAATATAATAAATATTTTTCATAAATTCACTTTAAGACACCGTCTAAACAAGCCTACCCGCCAAAATTGAGCTAATTTTATTGAAAAACCAGGGATTTATAAATGTTCGAATTTTTTAAACATCAAGATTTTGAGTTTTTAACTATAAATCAAGAAGTAATAAATTTTTCGAAAAGTCCTTTTATCAACTTCAAGATATCACCTTGGCAGACGTACATGCCAAAATTCAGATGATTCCATTGAAAAACAATGGATTTATGGATGTTCAAATTTTTGAAATTTGTTTAATTATCAGCCGTTCAGCTGCTACTAATTATTGATGCTATTGTCATGCGTGAAAGTTCATCACTCAAGAGGGCAAGTATGTGGTTTCTCAACCATTTTCAAAAGTAAGCACAGATTTGGAATCGTTATATACGACTTGTGAACAAAAAAACTCAAGTGTTCTGCTCAATTATCAGCCGTTCAGCTGCTACTAATTATTGATGCTATTGTCATGTGTAAAAGTTTGTCACTCAAGAGGGCAATTTGAAAATTTGTGTTTTTATTACTGATTCTGGTTATATATACTCACTATACATGAATTTACTAAAAGTTATCGAATAAAAGCTTCTTATCTTTCTTCTTGAAGTTGCATGAAGCGTTTTCTTCTTTCCTCGTTGCACCTCAACATCCGATTAGCAGCTCGTACAGGACCAGTGAGTGCGCGGGTGAAGTGGAGGAAATTTTCAACCGACCTTCAAACAAAAATATTGTAGTAGTTGCTTGGCCGCGCACTGAAGTCCCGTTCTTGAGATGGTCTTCTTACTCCTTTGTGTACGCTCCTCCCTCCTCCAATTTTTGGATTGGATATTTTTGGACAATTTTGCTAAAACGGCTGTTTTAGCTGCTAGTGAGCCTGTTTAATGACACATCAGTGGAACGTCCTCCTATTAAGCGATTATTTCAGTTTTAACTCGGAAGAAGAGGAAAATGTTCAATTGCAGTTAAATGGAGAGTATCAGGAATGTCACCCCCCTCAGATCGTGCTTGATTTTTTTTGTGAGAAGGCTATGGTAAAGTGAGCTTGCAAGCATATTTGGAATTAGCACTTTTAAGTAAAAATTTTGAGAGAAAAAATCCCATAGTTTTCCATGTTATAAGAAAGGGGTGGCAAATTTTGGGCAAAAAAAATTCGCCAAAAATCCAATTTTTGTTCCCCTCTCTTCCCCGCTCAATAATGATTGGATATAACGAAAATCTAAATTTTTAGCCAATAAAAGTCAACAATATTGAAGCGTTTTTAGCGCGCAGCCCAAAATGTAACTACTCCCTACATTTCGACTTACCAAAATAAACGATGTTTTAATGACTTGATTTATAGCTTTTGTACGCAACAAAAGGTTTGATTGATTGAAGTGCTAAAACTAAGCTAAATAAATTATCTGGTGTTGTTGAAACATTGTATTTCATCACAAAGCATCATTGAAACAATTGTTGCCACACTTTTTAAAATCATTTGTCTCTATATGGACCTTTAACGTGCAAAGGAGAAGCAACGGCCCTTCCTGGAAGCCGTACGGGCAATTCTTGATGATGATCTCACAAATACTACCTGACCATCTGCCTTGCTACCCCTTGCCCTGGCCCACCCTGCCGCATCTTCCCTTTCCTATGTTCAGTCTCATCTTGAAGTCATTCTGTCTTCTCTCTCGTCTAAGGACGATGATAAAATGAAAGAAAGAGAACGTGCAATAAAGCTTAAAATTTATAAAGATTCTTCTAGCCGGAAAGCTTGACTTTCCTTTTACAAATTGCTCAGGTGAGCTGCAGTCTGCTTGATCATTTTACAATCCATATCTAGCTTTTAAATTGGACCATTTAGCAACGCTCTATCTGAATGTCAGAGCTGTTATGGGAGTAGTTAACATGCCTTGCAAGATACATGCCTTATAAGATATCTCTCCATTAAGTCTCAATTAAATTGGTGACACCGTCATTTCTGATACCCTCCCTTTAAGATACAAATACTTAGTTAGTTTGTTCTGTAAAACATCATGGCACAGGCCAGGATATGGTGACAGACCCGTACCCCCGGCGACTGGGATGAGACGAAGTCGGCGATGAACAGGATGCTGCTGCGCATAAACTCAGCTTCCTAAAAGGCTCGCAAAGCAAACTTTGCTACCTCCGACTTTGACTAAAAGATTTATATTTACTTCATATTTTACTTGCCGTCGCCCAATTTGTGAGCAGCTCTGGATGTCCTAGTCCATGACCATGCTGGGCTTCATTGAAAAGCGCTACAGGGTGTTCAGGTTACCAGGAAACGCCTGACTTTGGGTGATCACCACTGCCTCAATTTTGAACGAAAAAGAAATTCCTTGGGTGGAAACATGCATCCAAGTGTCTAGTTTAAGCCTGTAAATTAGTTCGGAGATTCGTTTTTATGCAGACGAATAACAATAAAATTAGTGAAACGTTGCATTTCTGACAGGTTCAAAACTTTGTGATCTGGTAGCTGGCTTGCTTTTTTGGCCTCCAGTGTTTGCTGGCGCCCAGTTCACATCACAAATCCTCAACCATGCCTCCCAGACACCTGTTTTTCCTAGCAACTCGAGCCACAATTGTCAGATTCCACCAGGATGGGCAGAGCAATGCCCAGATTCGCGCGACCCTCCCCAACAAAGGCGCCAGCTGACCAACCATCTGGAAAATTATCCAACGCCAGCCCCAGCGCTAGCTTTGTCAAACCACCTCGCCATCGCCAACCAACTGTGATGTGAACCTGGCAATGGCGGCGATTAATCTGTGATGTGATCTGGGTACCAGCGAGCACTGCAGACCCAACCACACAAGCCAGCTTTCAGATCACAAAATTTTGACACTGGCAAAAATGCCATGTTTCACTAAATTTATTGTTATTCGTCTGCATCAAAACGAATCGCCGAACCAATTTACAGATTTAAACTAGACACTTAGATGCAACTTTCCACTAAAAGACTTTTTATTTTGTTCGAAATTGAGGCAGTGGTGATCATCCAAAGTCAGGCGTTTCCTGGTAACCTGAAAACCCTGTACATGCAGTTCAGCGCTCAGAGGCGCCATGCATATCTTGCTAAGTAATTTGAAAGAATTGCATTTGATGCAACTTTCCGTTCAGAAATAATGAACTATGCAGTTTAGAATTGAAATAAT